>MU668633.1:57289-72607 GCA_026770625.1 Nicotiana glauca
GAGGTCGTTTACTTGAAATTCAAATCCTAGCTCATTCTTTCAACTTTAAGCTTTCGAAATAAGAATTCTCTTCCCAAATCAACTCTGGACTTCTTGAAATTTAATTCCGACCACGCGTACAAGTCATAATACCTAAAATGAAGTTGTTCATGGCCTCCGACTGCTGAACGGAGCGCTAGTACTCAAAACGACCGGTCGGGTCGTTACATGTAGTATAGGATAGTACACCAGTTCATAAATCTCTTCCCTGTATTATCACGCCTCATTATTATATTTCGAAACATGGTCTAAGAAAATTTATTATATTCCCAAAAATTCCAAATTAAAAAATAGAGAGAGATAAAAGTTATAGGAAATTTTACCTCCTATCACTACTAGAAATCTGGGAATTACCAACCAAATATTTGCGACCAAAGTTGGTTGGTCAAAAAAGCGACCAAAGTTGGTCGTTAATGTGGAAAAAATTATTAAATAATTATTTTAAATAGTTTACCGACCAAGTTTGGTCGCTTTTTGGTCGGTAAAGTGGTCAACATGTTGACTGGCTGGTCAGACTTGCTTGGTCAAAGAAATATTGAAATTAACGACCAACTTTGGTCACTAATGCGGGAACCAGTTATAAAGTTTTAATAATTATATTATTATTTAAAATATTTTATAAAATATAAATAAATATTATTTAAAATTAGCGATCAAAGTTGGTCGGTTATGAAAGGGGAAGCAAGTAGCGACCAACTTTGGTCTCTAATTTGGGACCCAATTATAACGTTGAATAATTATATTATTATTTAAAATATTTTATAAAATATAATAAATCTTATTTAAAATTAGTGACCAATGTTGGTGTAAGGCCCCGTGAAATCCTTACTCGAAAACCCAGATCCCGTGGTGCCAAGTTAGGAGCATGTGTTAGCAATTCATAAATAGCCGCGGCGCGGACCTTTTTGGATTGAATAATACATTAAAAAGTCAAGAATAAGTTTCCAGAAAAATGCAAGAAATGCAGTCCAGAATACGGCCGCAAATCAGGTATGCGGATCGCATATCTGCCGCAGAGTTAGTCAGAATGTTGGTTAAAATTGAAGTCAGCTATGCGGTCGAAATGCAGTCGCATAATCGAAATTCGGACCGCATAGTCGTCGCATATTTTCCTTTGAATTTTGTAAGGGTCAGTTCCGCGGTGCACTTTGCGACCGTAGAATGTGAATGCAGACCGCATTCCTGCCGTAGACTCAGTCAGAGTGTTCAGTTTCTGGGGAGCATTTTGCGGTCCATTATGCGGACCGCATGTTTACTCTACGATCGCAAATGCAATCGCATATTTGACTCGGGGCTCCAATTTTTTAATTTTTTACCCTACCTCCATATCGATATATCCGGTATTATAGCTCATTTTAAGCATTCTTTTGAGCATTTTCTAGAGGGAGAGAGATGGTTTTTTGAGAGGGAAAGTCTTCCCATCAAATTACTCCATAAGATATGGCTAAATCCTTGAAAAAAATCAAATGAAGACCCCTAGACCTTCATCTCAAGAGGTAAGACTTCATCACCCCAACTCTTATTTGTTTTATTCTCAGATATAAGGGGTCACTAGTGAGGTGATTCATTGGTATAACAATGGATTCCTTGCATGCATATCAAACCTTAGAGTAGTGGGAGGTGGTGAATTAAAGAGGGGTACAAAATGATAAAAATTGCTCTAAAAAAGGGGCCTAAGATCACATTGCACCTGTAGGGTTTGTCAATATGCTTGAACCAAGCTAGAGTCTCAATCTCATCTCGAATTCTCGATTTAATTTGTAATTCTTACTCAATAGATCAAAGTGCTAAGAGTTACGAAAATTTGTAAAAGAGTAAGGAAAGCTTTATTGAGGTATGTATGGCTAAAATCACTTTTTTTTATTAGAAATTGAGCTCCGTTGTCATTTACGAAAGTATGGTAAGAGTTGAATTAGCTAGTGTATTGATTGTTATTACGCATTAATTGATTTGCATATATCTATACATATTCGTGAAGGATGTGCCTCAATGTGAATAATGTGCCAATCTTGATAATTAGAGAATGATGAAAAGTACAATTATGTGTTGAAATACTTGGGCTATAAGCCAACATTGAAACAAAGAATTATTTATGTTAGCTATGTGCTCACTTACCTGTGATTGCAACTTGAATTATCTTTGATATATGTGTCTATGATTACAACTTGTAAAACGAATATTGAAAAGGGAAAACGATGTGATAATGATGGCCATGAGTGCCCAGGAATTATTATGATATGTGTGGAATAAAGATTTGAAGGTGTTGACTAATGAGAATGGAGTAATGCCTCAAATGAGGTGACCTAGCCGATCGGGTCGTGATCGGACACCATACCGCACACATGGTGGTAATGTGCTGATATTGAATTTCGGATAAGGAAAATGAAATATTGATTGAGAGTAATGCCTCCAATGAGGTGACCTAGCCGGTCGGGTCGTGACCGGACTCCGCTCGAGATGGCGGTGGTATTGAGAACAGTGGTGAACATGTGACAGAAATGCCCTAATCTATGTTTTGGAAATTGTATGAAAGATCATATGAATTGCATCTTTGATTTACCCATGTTATTTTGATAGTTCTTTCTAGTAAAATGGTGTTTAGTTATACATACCAGTACAATTCAAATATACTGACGCCCCTTTTGCCGGGGGCGCTACATTCGTGTTATGATTGTAGGTGGCTCCATAGCGGATAATGCCGATCGTGTGTAGCGGAGCGTTTTTCTACTCAAAGTCTCGGTGAGCCCCTTTTTCTTCCATGGGGCTATATGGTGTATCTTTGTTATTACAACTTTCCACTTTTGAGGTATAGCCGGGGCCTTGTTGCCGGCATAGTTATGCTTATCTGTTGTATCCTTAGAGGCTCCAAAGATACTAGTGTGGGTTATGTACGGGTGTTCGGAGATTCCACTATATATGTTGTAATCCTAAACTTGTGATCTCCATAAACTGTAACTTTAATAGAATCCTTGAAGCTAGCTTATATACGGTAAATCTTTGTGATATGAAATGAACCAATGATGTAGTATGCACCATGTATTCTCGTCTAAATTAATGAAAGGCATGGGTTCCGTATTCATATTGATTTGGGGTAGAAAGTGTTCGGTAAGGCTTGCTTAGTCGGGTTCACTTGATTGAGCGTCGGTCGCGCCTCCCGAGGTTGGGGTGTGACAGTTGGTCACTAATTTTTAATTCTGGATAATTAGAGACCAAAGTTGGTCTCTTTTCATGTCAACATTGGTCAAAATAAAAAATCACTTTTGTATTTACTATCTAAATAATATAAATGTAATCCGTTAACACTTTTGTAATACAAGGGATGAATACACTAAATATACTCTAACATGCTATATATGTACTTAAAGTAGCACAACGAAGCGTGTTATATATATATATATATATATATATATATATGTCGAGACGTTTTATTTTTAATATTCAACGATGCATTTGAGTAGGTTATAAGTCAAGATCCTAATTAGTTTAATATGAATATACTAATTTTATTCTTTTAAGGATTGATAGACTTGTCAAGATCCTAATTAGTATATACTCCCTCTGTTTTAATTTATGTGAACCTATTTCCTTTTTGGTCCGTGCCAAAAAGAATGACCTCTTTCCTTATTTGGAAACAATTTACCTTTATGCAATGATTTATAGCCACACAAAATATATATGCCTCATTTTACACCACAAGTTCAAAAGTCTTCTTTCTTTTCTTAAACTCCGTGCCCAGTCAAATCGGTTCACATAAATTAAAACGGAGGGAGTATAATTTTTCATCAAATATATCTATGTGTAAATTGATTCATAACCTACTCAGATACATCGTTGAATATTAAAAACAAAACTTCTCGATTTATATCAATTAATCTGTTATAATTGATTTATCGACTTATAACCTAGTGATGAATGAATGTAATTCATTAACTCTATTATAATACAAATAATGAATACAATATCATATACTATAACATGATATATATGTAGTTAAAGTAGCACGAAGTGTGTGTGTTATATATACACACATACTAACATATACTATAACAAGTTATATATACGTTATAGTATTACAATGACGTGTCTCTGTGTGTGTATGTGTGTGTGTGTCTATATATATATATATATAAAAGAACATGAAGCTCTAGGAACATACGGTCGGGTTCTTTTAGGGATTGATACACTTGTAAATTGATTCATCGACTTATAACCTACTCAGATGCATCGTTGAATATTAAAAATAAAATGTCTCGGCTTATATCAATTAATCTGTTATAATTGATTCATCGACTTCTAACCCAGTGATGAATGAATATAATTCATTAACTCTCTTATAATACAAATAATTAATACTATTATATCAATTAATAGAATAATATTATAATCAATTCATTAATTATTCATACGTAGTAATGTATAAGATTGATCATCAATTATAGTATAGTTTATGCGTGTGTATGAAATTACTCATATACTTAAATATAACTTAAAATATTCCTTTACATACATGCTATTATAATCTATTAAAAGTAATTACTTAGTTAATATAATTTATTTTTAAGATTATGCTTATAATTTATAATTATTTATATAATTTTAGTTAAAAAAATAAATATTTATAGCTAATAATAATTTTTTTTATAGCTTATAATATTTAAAAACCAAAAAAGAAAAAAATATTTATTTTTTTTAGAAATAGCGACCAACGTTGGTCGCTACTTTGGTCAAATGGTCAAAACTTAATTACCTACCAAAAATAGCGATCAACGTTGGTCGCTTTTGCTAATAACAGACTAAAAAACGGGCTCCTCCCCCCTCCCATTTCTCTAATTTTCTTCCCCAAAATTTTCCCGATTCTCTCTCAACACCTTCTCCTTCCCTTCTCTATTTCCCTCACACCAATCTCATTCCCCCACCCCGTGCCACCATTGCGATCGTCGGACCGCCGTTGGACTGCCTCCACCCACGCCACCACTTCCTCCCCCCCCCCTCTCCACCTAAAAAAAACCTAGCTTTGAATTATAACCTTGAATCTTTGTTATTTCTAGTTTTTATTTTAATTATTTCAATATTGTAGTTTATTGTTTGAATTAGTGTTTCAATTCTTTGAACATTGTATTTTATTGAGGATTAGGGTTTAGAGTCTTGTTTTAATTAGTTTTCTTAATTAATTTTATTAACTAATTAGTTTAATTAGTGTTGAATTTAGTTTAGTTGGATTTGAATTATACTTTGTATTGTCTTGATAGTTTATAAATTGAAATTTTAAGATTTGAATTGAACCTTTAGGATATGAATTGGACTTTTAGTTTATGTATTGAAATTTTAGTTTATGAATTGGACTTGTAGTTTATTGTAATTTTAGGATATGATTTGAACTTTTAATTTATTGAATTTGGATATGAATTGAACTTTTAGTTTATAAATTGAAATTTTAGGATATGAATTGAACTTTTAGTTTATAAATTGAGTATTTTAGGATATGAATTGGACTTTTAGTATATGAATTGAACCTTTTAGATATGAATTGAAATTTTAGTATATGAATTGAACTTTTTGGATATGAATTGAACTTTTGGTTTATGAATTGAACTTTTAGTTTGTAAATTGAAAATTTAGGATATGAAATTAGTTAACTAAAAAGATATTAGGATATGAATTAACTAAATTAATTTGTTCTTGTTTTATTTGTATAGATGGAAGATCGTATTTGGATGTACAATAGGAATTATCCTAATAAGTGAGGATTGCGGGAGAATTTTGTAGAAGGGGTTGATGACTTTATTAGAAATGCAATGTCACTTCCACCATACCGAAATGAATGAGTAATTAGGTGTCCTTATATTAGGTGCGACTGTATCAAGTTTGGAAAACCGGAGGAAGTTAAGCTTTATCTTTATAGGAAGGGGTTTATAGCGAATTACTTTGTGTGGACTAATCATGGAGAGATCGATGTATCCATGGGATATTTCATAACATGGTTGTGGGTGAAAGTAGTAGGTCGGTGAAGAATACAAATCATGATTCTAGAATTCATGATATGGTTGTGGGTGCTTTTGGGATGCACTTAGGGGTTGAGCCCAATGAAAATGTTGAACAAACTCCCAATGATGATGCAAAATGATTTTATGAATAGTTAGAGGAAGCTAGTTGTGACGACCCGGCCGGTCGTCTTAAAATTAACTCCTCGATCCCCTATTAACTACTTCCCCCAAGTTTATTTTTGCTAATGTGATTTGTCGGGATGTTCGATTTTGAGTTTTCGGAGAGGTTTGGAACACTTAGTCCCTAAATGAGAGCTTAAGTGTTGGAAAATTGACCATAGTCGGAACATTGTGAAAACAACCTCGAAATGGAAATCTGATGGTTCCGCTAGCTTTGTTAGGTGATTTCGGAGTTAGGAGCGTGTTCGGAATGTGTTTTAGAGATCTGTAGCTAATTTAGGCTTGAAATGCCGAAGGTTGAATTTTGGAAGTTTCCGGTTCGATAGTGAGATTTTGATCCGAGGGTCAGAATAGAATTCTGAGAGATGCAGTAGTTCTGTTATGCCATTTTGGATGTGCGTGCAAAGTTTCAGGTCATTCGGACGAGGTTTGGTAAACTTTTTGATCGAAAATAGGTTTTAGAGATTTTGAAAATTTTAAGCTTGAATTCGATGAAAAATAGGTGTTTTGATGTTGTTTTGAGCGTTTTGAAGATTGAAACAAGTTTGAATGATGTTATGGGTTATGTTCCCAGGTTTGGTTGAGGTCCCGGGGGCCTTGGGTGTGTTTCGGATGCTCAACGGATCATTTTTTGAACTTATTGAATTGCTGAACTGCTGGTATTTGGTTTCCTTCTCTGTGATCGCAGCCTTCCCTTTGCAATCGCGTAGAGCATTCTCTGAGGGGGGCCTAAGTTGTTCTTCGTGATCACATTACTTTGCTCGCGATCGTGGAAGTCAGCCTCTTTCTCCTTCGCGTTCGCAATTACTCTTCCACATTTGCATAGTATAAATGGGAGTTGGTGGTTCATTGCCCTTTTACTCTACGCGTTCGCATGGCTACGACCGCGAACGCATAAACTGGACTTGTTCTCTTATGCGATCACAAGCCTTCTATTGCGTTCACATAGGCCAGTTCGAGGACCCTTCACTTTTCCTCTTCTGCGATCACATGCTTCATGTCGCGATCGCATAGGCCATTTGTGGAGCCTTTCATTTTTCCTCTTCGCGATCGCATACCATTTCTTATGATCGCAATGAACAACATCTGGGCAGAGAATTTAAAACCCAAAATTGAGGGTTTAGACTATAACTCATATTTTGGACTTGGGAGCTCGAGAGATCACAATTTTTGAGAGGATTTTTACCTGAGCAACTTGGGTAAGTGATTCTTACTCGGTTTAGCTAGTTTCCATGAAGATTCACTTAAATTTACCCTTTAATTTCAGAATTTTGGTAAAAATTTGGGAAAAAGTTTGTAGGCCGAGAAATTGAGTTTTGAATGGGGAATCAATATCGGATTTGGTTAATTTTTATATGGTTAGACTCGTGAGAGTGTGAGGATTCTGGAAATGTTAATTTCACCCGATTCCGAGATGTTGTATTGAGGGTCATTTTGGTTATTTTATATAATTTCACGTATTTGCTTAAAATTTAATTGTAGAATCAGTTTCTTGAAGTGTTATTTACATTATGAAATGGAATTGAATAGATTTGGGCCATTTTGAGTCAGATACTCGTGGCAAGAACGTGATTTTTGGTTGATTTTGAGTCAGTTCGAGGTAAGTGGCTTGTCTAACCTTGTGTGGTGGACCTTCCCCTTAGGATATGGTATTTGATAATTGAATTTCCTTGTGCGTGAGGTGACGAGCGCGTACTCGTGCAAATTGTTGAAAATCCAGTTTTTCTTAAAGTATTCCTTAGCATGTTTCCTTGCCTGCTTTATTGTAATTGCAAAATTAGCCTGTTGTTAATTAGAAGAGCATGCTTAGTTGACTTAATTGCCTATTTCATAAACTGCCTTAATTGCATTACGTGAAGCATGTTAGGCTAGAATTAACTGTTCACTTGTTACGAACTTAGTATTTATTTTGAGCTGTTGCTTTTCGTTTTAATTTGGGACTATGGGACGGCATCCCGGGAGATCCCCTGCATGTATTTATGATTTGGACTGAGGTGCGGGATACCAAGAGATCCCCGGCATATATATTGAGGATACCAAGAGATTCTCGGGATACAAAGAGATCCCTAGTGTATATTTGAGGATACCAAGAGAGGTTATCATCCTTGTTGTGAGCGGTATTTCCTTGTGTCCTGTCTTTACTACTGTTTCCATTATTGTATTCTTATTATAACGTATAGACTCTTACTATAGATTCTCAATTATACTGTTTATCTTATCCTGTCATTTTTATTATTATTATTTACCTCAGTAGAGCCCTGACCTTCCTCGTCACTACCCGACCGAGGTTAGACTTGGCACTTACTGAGTACCGCTATGGTGCATGTTTTTCATATGTAGATTCAGGTACTCTGCTCAGGCTTACCATCCTTGAGGCAGGGAGAGCTTTTAGAGACTTCGAGGTACATCTGCCACGTCCGCAGACCGAAGAGTCTCCATATTTATTATTATCTTATAGTGTTAGCCCTTCTATCGTACTATTGATGTAGACACTCTGGAGATTAGAACACTTTACTGTATTCCTTCTAGCTTGTGTTCCCGTGAGTTTCTAGGTTTTGGGATAGTGATGTCGAAGTTGAGATGTTGTACTATATATGCCGAGCGACATCCTATATACTGCTTTCACTTGGCTATTCTTAGCTTTTAATTTACCTTTCCGCAAGTTTACATTTACTTTTCCGCATTGTTAGGCTTACCTAGTCGTAGAGACTAGGTGCCATCACAACAGTTCATGGAGGGCGAATTAGGATCGTGAAAAGTTGGTATTAGAGCTCTAGGTTCATAGGAGTCATGGAACACAGGCCGGTTTATTAGAGTCTCGCTGATCGGTACGGAGACGTCTGTACTTATCTACGAGAGGCTATGTAACTGTTAGGAAAATTCCACTTCATTTGATTTCCTTGTCGTGTGAGATTTTGATATCACAACTAAACTTCTTTCTTTCTATTCTCTCATAGATGGTGAGGATACGTGCTACCCGAGAGGATCAGGCACCCGCGCCCCTACTGCAGCCATTAAAAGCTAGGGCCGGGGTAGAGGCCGAGGACGTGCACGTGGTACAGCTAGAGCACATGCGCGAGCTACCATCGATGTACCACCAACAGTTCCAGCCGGAGTCCAGGCCCTGATATGCCTACTACTGCTACTACCACTCCAACTCTTCAGGAGACTCTGGCATAGTTCATGAGCATGTACATCACTTTGGCTCAGGCAGGGTTGCTTTCTCTTGCTATAGCCACATCCCAGGCAGGGGGAGGAGCAAAGACTCCCGCCGCCCGCACTCCTGAGCAGCGAGTGCATGTTGATCAGGTTCCCAAGATTATTCCTGTACCGCCTGCAGTGCCCGTTTGGCCCGATGACAGGTCACCGGCTTCCAAGGATGAGCAACTGAGGCTTGAGAGGTTCAAGAAGTGCAAGCCTCCTGTATTCAGTAGTCTAGCATCAGAGGATGCTCTGGGATTTCTTGATGAGTGTTACCACATTCTCCGTACCATGGGTATTTCAGGATCCATCGGGGTTTCGTTCACTACCTTCCAGCTTCAAGGGGCCGCCTATGAGTGGTGGTGCACCTATGCGTTAGACAGTCCAGATGAGGCTTCTTCACTGACTTGGGCTCAGTTTTTAGATCTGCTCCTAAGAGAGTATGTTCCTTAAAGCCTCAGGGACGCATGGCGTGCAGAGTTTGAGCATTTGCGCCAGGGTGCTATGACTGTTTCAGAGTATGTTATCTGTTACACTAGTTTGGCTAGGTATGCTTAGCCTTGGTTGCTACTGTTCCCAATAGGGTTTGCCGGTTTATTGAGGGGCTTATTCCTAACATCAGATCTAGCATGGCTCGTGATTTGGAGATGGATATTTCTTATCAGCAGGTGGTGAGCATTGCTAGGAGGATTGAGGATACGCATGCTAGGGAGAGAGAGAAGAGGGAGGCTAAGAGGTCTCGAGAGTCGAGCCATTATTCTGGTGCCCGTACCCCAGCTGTAGGTCGTCATGGTAGGGGTTATATGAGTTACCCTGTTTATTCAGCTCTTCCAATAGCCAGTAGTGCTTCGGCTCCTCCTAGGTCTCAGAAGCCTTATTATGCACCTTCGGTTTTCCTGCGCGAGGTGCTTTCAAATGTCAGTCCAGCAGACCTGGCCTGAGCCAGTCCTAGCCACCACGTCCTCCCTGAGCTTATTTTGAGTGTAGTGACACCCACCATGTGGTTAGGGATTGCCCTAGACTTGGGAGGAGTTCACCTCCACAGACTTCTCAGCCACAACGTGCCCCGCAGAGTTCTCAGGCTATTATTATAGCTTCATTTGCTACCCCACCTACTCAGCCAGCTAGAGGTGAAGGTCGGGGAGGTAGAGGTCACCCTAGAGGGGGAGGCCAGGCCAGATACTATGCCACGCCTGCCCGTATCGAGGTTGTTGCCTCCGATTCTATCATCACAGGTATTATACTGGTTTGCCACAGAGATGCATCGGTTCTATTCAATCCAGGCTCTACTTACTCTTATGTTTCTTCTTATTTTTCTCCGCATTTGGGTGTACCTGGGGATTCTTTGAGTTCCTCTATTTATGTTTCTACTCCTGTGGGAGATTCACTTGTTGTGGACCGCGTTTATCAATCGTGTTTGGTTACTTTTCGTGGTTTTTAGACTAGAGCCGATTTGTTGTTACTCAGCATTGTTGATTTCGATATTATCTTGGGTATTGTCTGGTTGTCGCCCTATTATGCTATTCTTGATTGTCACACCAAAACCATAACGCTGGCTATGCCAGGTGTACCACGTGTTGAGTGGAGGGGGTACCTTAGATCATACCCCTAGTAGAGTTATTTCTTTCCTTAAGGCTCAACGTATGGTTAAGAAGGGGTGTGACGTGTATTTAGCTTATGTGAGAGATGTCGGTATTGATAACCCTTTAGTTGATTCAGTCCCAGTAGTGCGGAATTTTCTCGATGTGTTCCCAGCTGACCTTCCAGGCATGCCTCCTGATAGAGATATTACTTTTGGCATTGATCTATTGCCGGGTACTCAACCCATTTCTGTTCCTCCGTATCGCATGGCTCCTCCTGAGTTGAAGGAGTTGAAGGATCAGTTACAAGAATTGCTTGATAAGGGTTTTATTCGTCCAGTGTTTCACCTTGGGGTGCTCCTATCTTATTTCTGAAGAAAAGCGATGGTTCTATGCGTATGTGTATCGATTATTGCTAGTTGAACAAGCTTACAGTGAAGAACTGTTATCCTTTGCCTCGTATTGATGATCTGTTTGACCAGCTTTAGGGCGCACAGTTTTCTAAGATTGATTTGCGCTCAGTTTACCATCAGCTGAGGATTTGGGAGCTAGATATCCCGAAGACTGCTTTCAAGACTCGGTAGGGTTTATTACGAGTTTCTTGTTATGTCATTTGGGCTGACTTATGCCCCAGAAACTTTTATGCATTTGATGCACAATGTATTTCGGCCATATCTTGACTCTTTTGTCATTATCTTTATTGATGACATTCTGGTATATTCCCAGAGTCGGAAAGATCATGAGCAGCACCTGAGGACAGTGCTTCAGACTCTGAGGGAAAAGAAATTATATGCAAAGTTTTCAAAATGTGAGTTTTGGTTGGATTCTATGGCATTCTTGGGCCACGTGGTATCGAGTGAGGGCATTCGGGTGGATCCAAAGAAGGTAGAGGCAGTATAGAGTTGGCCCAGACCCTCCTCAGCTACAGAGATCCGCAATTTCCATGGTTTGGCGGGTTACTACCGTCATTTTGTGGAGGGATTTTCATTGATTGCAACCCCTATGACTAGACTGACCTAGAAGGGTGCTCCATTCCAGTGGACAAAAGAGTGTGAGGCGAGCTTTAGAAGCCCAAGATAGCTTTGACTACGACCTCAGTTTTGATATTGCCTACAGGTTCAGGGTCTTATATAGTTTATTATGATGCCTCGAGGTTGGCCTCGGAGCGGTGTTGATGCAGGATGGTAGGGTGATTGCCTACGCGTCCAGACAGTTGAAGATACATGAGAAGAATTATCCTGTCCATGATCTTGAGTTAGCTGCCATTGTTCACGCCCTGAAGATTTGGTGCCATTTTCTATACGGTGTACCTTGTGAGATTTATACTAACTATCAGAGCTTGCAGCATTTGTTCAAGAAAAAGGATCTAAATTTGCACCAGAGGAGGTGGTTAGAGTTGTTGAAGGATTTGTGAGCACGTGATTTTTGCCCTAAGCAAATTATTCCAAAATATATGCAAAATGATTTTTGAATTTTTGTGGCAATTTGTTGATAATTGTGTGCATAATAATAATTCATAAAACAGGTAGAAATACCAGGATTTTATGATTTTTTGGAAACAAATCAAAGAAAATCAAAATATACATCTACTTGTTTTAATTAGAAAATACTAAAAAATAGAAATTAATTACTCTTTAATTCTAGTAAAAATTAGAAAATTAAAGGAAAAAGGAAAATACAAGGAAAATAGAGAAGAAAATAAATACAAGAGTAAAATAAAAAAATATAGAAAAGAAATAAATAAATAAATACAAAAATACAAAAAAAAATACAAAGGAAGTATAATGCAAATAATACAATACAAATATTGGGCTAAATACAATAATTATTAGCCCAAGTGTTAAATAACACTGCCCAGGCCCAAAAGAAAGAAGCCTGATCTGCCATATAACTAAGCCAAACGACACCGTTCAGAATATCAAATCTAGACCGTTGAAACTTTGATCAAACGGTCCAGAGTAACGGTTGCTTAATAAATAAAACGACGCCGTGTGTGGAAGCTAATCTGAACCGTTGATAACATTAATCCAATGGCCACGATTAATTGATCACTTAATTGGAACAACGTCGTACATAGGCCAATTGAATCTGAGCCGTTGGTTCATTTGATCCAACGGTCCCAGATCCTCCAAAGCTTTTAAATATACAAACGTTACATATTTCATTTCATTTTACACCTTCGTCTCTAACATGAAACCCTAGCCGCCTCAGTATCCTCTCAACCATCGCCGGAAACCTACCGGCGGTGGTTCACCACCATCTCTGTTCAAACCACCATGAACACCCCATAGCCTACTTCGTCCCCTCTTTCACCCTATCCCGTTGGCTTTCCCTGAAAACCCTTGGAAACCTTCGAATAACCCAAAAGGTGTCGCCGGAACCCTACTCCGGCGAACACCACCTATGAACCAGAGTCCATCCTTAACACCCCACAACCGCCTCCGCCTCCTCTTTAATCCCATCTAGGTGGTTTCTCTCGAATAAGCCTGAAAATCCTCAAATCTGTCAAAAGGTGTCGCCGGAACCCTACTCCGGCGAACACCCTTGTTCCAAAAACCACCTGTATAACCCCATAACACCCAGCTTCACTTTCCAAGAGTCTTTTTCAAAAAAAAAGAGACTCGATGAGTCTGCCTGAGAGCAAAAGTCCAAGAAATCAATGTCCAGAACTTCCAAAGTTCCAGATAATCAAGAAAAGTGAAGGAAAATGAAAATAAGAGAAAGAAAGAAAGAAAAGAAGAATCAAAATGAAAGCTAAGTATTCTGAACTTTTTCCTGATTTTTCTTATTTGTGAATCGCATGCCTATAACCTCTTTGCCTTCTGATCTTTCTTATTTGTGAAACGCATGGCTATAATCTCTCTTCTCTGAAAAAAGTTCTTAGTCAAATTGTATGTTTGTTGTTCATAATAGCCACACTTAGATTTCTAGGGTTTTATTTGATAAAATCGGATTAGTAATTAGGTTTTCTGTTAATTAGATTCTACCTCTATCTAAATGTTCCCTTGAATCTCGTTAATTGATTACTTAGACTCTAATTTGATTTCTATCTGTGAAACTGTCTATTGTTTGGCTAATTTTGTAAATCGATTTTGACTTTGACTTTTGGGTTCTGATTAATAATGGCGTTAAAATGGTAAATAAAAAGAAAAGGCAGGGCTAAATGGGGAAGGTTAATAGGTGTACTATAATAAACCTAAGGGGGTAAGGGTGTAATTGGTAATGCTGCCTGGTTCACGGGTAATTAGATAAGGGGCAAAGAGCATTCTGGGCATAATAAAAGGGTAATTAAGTGAAAATTGAAAGCAAGTGAGGGTAGTTTAGACAATTAAGGGTATTAGAATAAGGTAGATGCCACTAGAACCTTCTAGAAGGGGTTCTAGTGCATTTTCGATCAAAATTAGTGTAGTCCTATAAAAATAAATCATAAGAAAAGGGGTGGAAAATTAGAATATTTAATTCCCTCCCATTTTTTGTTCTATAAATAGGCCTCATTAGGCCACTTTTAACAAGTTTGGAAGGTCTAATATTCTGAAAATCCTTCTAATCTCTGAAAATTCAAAATTCCTAGTTTCATCCTTAGGAAGTTCTCTAATACTATTGTTCCATTGATTCTGGCTCGAGTTCAAGTTGAAATTCTCCTGAGTTTTGGTATTTCGTCTGATAATCTGTGTTTATTTGATCTGGATTTGGTTGCTGAAGCTGTGTATTGCTGTGGTTATTCCTTGGAAAGTTATTCAGTTATTTTGAGGTTTTTGTGATCAAATCTAGTTATTGAGCATTCGCTGTTGAATCTGTTGGTTTATTGTTTGCTGGAGTCTTGTTATTGCTGATCCTTCTTCTCTTATTGCTTTAGACTTATCAGACTTGTTTCACATTTCCAGGTACACCTCTGAAATTCGAAGATGTAATCACAAATTTGAAGATATAAAATGTTGATTGGTTTTATTAACTTTTTGATTATGCTTATTTCATAGATGTAGAATTAGTTATATTCATGTGTATTCGTTAGGTGAATCGTATGTATATTTGGACTGTATGGACTGTGGACTTGGACTATTAATTCCTTCTAAGTAGCTTAGTTTAAATATCACGTAGAACATTACATGTGAAGTAGAATAACAGAAAAACAGTCACATTAGAGTAGAGATTAGAAAAATTGAAAACAAAATGTTAAAGTCTGTTTTGATTGAGATTTTGAATCTTCAGTTGTGATGAATCAAAATGAAATGAAATTTTAAAAAAAATTCATTTGTTATCCTTAGTTTATGTTAGTCAGTTTTAATAAGTAAAAGCATGAGTTCTTCAGATTCAAATTGTGATTAGTTAATACG
>MU668634.1:0-12616 GCA_026770625.1 Nicotiana glauca
GGGGGTGGGTCGGGAGGTCGGGCGGGGGCTAGGAGGTGGGTTGGGATGCAAGGGAGGTAAAGGGAACAAGGGTGTCCATCAGTTTAGAATTGGGTCATGGAACGTAGGTTCATTAACAGGTAAATCTATAGAGCTGGCGAAGATCCTCAAGAAGAGAAGGGTCAATATAGGATATGTCCAGGAGACAAGGTAGGCAGAGTCGAGTGCAAGGGATGCAGATGGGTATAAACTTTGGAACTCTGGAACCCAGAAGGGTAAGAATGGAGTGGGTATTTTGGTGGATAGGGAACTCAGAGAGTTTGTTGTTAAGGTTAGACGAGTGAATGATAGATTGATGATTATTAAGTTGGTGGTTGGTTAGTGCACTGTAAACGTTGTTAGTGCCTATGCGCCACATATGGGCCTAGATGAGGAGGTTAAACGGCGCTTTTGGGAGGGGTTGGATGAGATTATACGTCAGGTATCACCTACTGAGAAGTTATTCATATGAGGGGATTTCGATGGCCATATTGGGTTGACCGCAGGTGTGTATGACAAAGTGCATGGAGGCTTCGTCTTTGGGGAGAGGAACGGAGGAGGAACCTCGTTACTGGACTTCGCTAAGGCTTTTGAGTTGGTAGTTGCTAACTCTTGCTTTCCGAAGAGGGAAGAGCATTTGGTTACTTTTCAAAATTCGGCGGCGAAGACTCAAATTGACTATCTTCTCCTCAGGAGGCGCGACAGAGGGTTGTGCAAGGATTGCAAGGTGATTCCAGGGGAGATACTCGNTGATAGCAAACTGTATAAGAGAGGCCGCGAGAGAGGTGTTAGGGGTCTCAAAGGGCGTCTCCGGCAGGCACAGAGGAGACTGGTGGTGGAATGCGGAAGTTAGTGGGGAGCATAGGTGAGGGGCAGAGGCGAGCGTGCATGGAGAGGTATAAGGTAGCTCGGAAGGAAGCGAAGCTGGCGGTCACAGAGGCTAAGACTGCGGCTTATAGTCGTATGTACGAGGAATTATGGGAGAAAGGAGGGGAGAATAAGTTATTTAGGTTGGCCAAGCTGAGAGAGAGGAAAGCTCGAGATTTAGACCGAGTGAGATGCATCAAGGACGACGATGGTAGAGTGTTGATGGAAGATTCCTAGATTAAGAAGAGATGGCAGACTTACTTTCAAAAACTTCTCAATGAAGTAGGGGATCAGGATATTGTGCTCGGCGAATTGGAGTATTTCGAGAGTCACAGTGACTTTGGGTACTGCAGGTGCATCAATGTTGAGGAGGTCGTGGGAGTTATGAGCAAGATGAGCAGGGGCAAAGCGACCAGGCCAGATGAGATTCCGATAGAATTTTGGAAGTGTGTGGGGAAAACAGGGTTGGAGTGGTTGACTAGGTTGTTGAATGTTATTTTTAAGGCGAAGAGGATGCCAGATGAGTGGAGGTGGAGTACGGTGGTCCCACTATATAAGAACAAAGGTGATATCCAGAGTTGTAATAATTACAGGGGTATCAAATTACTGAGCCATACTATTAAAGTATGGGAGACGGTGGTTGAAGCAAGGTTGAGGATGACGGTGTCTGTTTCCGACAACCAATTAGGTTTTATGCTGGGTTGTTCTACTACAGAAGCTATACACCTTGTTAGGAGGTTGGTTGAACATTACAGAGATAGGAAGAAAGATCTGCACATGGTGTTTATTGACCTAGAAAAAGCGTATGACAAGGTTCTTAGAGAAGTTCTCTGGAGAAGCTTGAAGGCAAAAGGTGTGTCGGTTCCCTACATCATGGCGATTAAGGACATGTATGATGGGGCAAAGACTCAGGTTAGGAAAGTAGGAGGCGACTCTGATGATTTTCCGGTTGTTATGGGGTTACACCAAGGTTCAACACTCAGTCCGTTCCTATTCACCCTAGTAATGGATGCGTTAACACATCACATTCAAGGGGATGTCCCATGGTGCATGCTATTCGCCGATGACATAGTTCTGATTGATGAATCGTGAACCGGTGTTAACGAGAGGCTGGAGGTTTGGAGATAAACTCTTGAATCTAAGGGTTTCAAGCTTAGCAGGACAAAGACGAAATACCTAGAGTGTAAGTTCAGCACTGAGTAGAGGGAAGAGGGCATGGATGTAAGGCTTGAATCCCATGTCATCCCGAGTACAGACAGCTTCAAGTACCTTGGGTTGGTTATCTAGGGGGGGAGGGGAGATCGACGAGGATGTTACTCACCGTATCGGGGTAGGATGGATGAAGTGGAGGTTAGCATCTGGAGTATTGTATGATAAGAGAGTGCCACTAGTACTCAAAGGTAAGTTCTATAAAGTGGTGGTTAGGCCGGCCATGATGTATGGGGCTGAGTGTTGGCCGGTTAAGAAATCACATATCCAGAAGATGAAGGTAGCAGAAATGAGGAAGTTGAGGTGGATGTGCGGGCATAGTAGGATAGATAAGATTAGGAATGATGATATTAGGGAGAAAGTGTGCGTGGCCCCCATCGATGACAAGATGCGGGAAGCGAGGCTCGGGTGGTTCGGGTACGTTCAGAGGAGAAGCCCAGATGCTCCAGTAAGGAGGTGCGAACAACTGGTAGTGGAGGGCCACCGAAGAAGTATTGGGGGGAGGTCATTAGACAGGATATGGTGACGCTTCAGATTTCCGAGGACATGACACTTGATAGGAACATGTTGAGGTCGAGTATTAGGGTTATAGTCTAGGAGGTAGTTGAGTTTTGCCTTATGCCATAACTTTGGGAGACTAGTTTGGTAGGGATACTATTTTGCTTTGGCTATACATCATTTCTCTATTTTCATGTTGTTCCTATTTTTCATATATATATATATGTATATTTATACTTTCATGCTATTTCGATGGTGTTACTAATATTGTCTTTGTTTGTCTTTTTGTCTTCTTGAGCCGAGAGTCTTCCGGAAACAGCCTCTCTACTCCTTCGGAGTAGGGGTAAGGTCTGCGTACACACTACCCTCCCTAGACTCCACTAGTAGGATTTCACTGGGTTGTTGTTGTTGTTGTTGTAATCATAATATCAAAGAGAAAACAGAATTACAAACTCAAGGTTTTATGAGAAAAAGATCTTGCAAACTTGAAATAAATAAAAAAAACACAAGCAAAGATGTGACGACCCGACCCGTCGTCTCATGTGTTACTGCTTTGTTTTCCCCATGTTATGCTTCTTCATATTTTATTATCAGTATGTGGTGTGTTAGATTTGATTTGGACTAGTTTTGATAAGAAATGAGACGCTTAGTCTCTTTAAGTAAAGCTTAAGTTGGAAGAGTCAACTGAATGTTGACTATTGAGTTTAAGGGCTAGGATGTGATCTCCGGTGATTCCGTTAGCTTCGGGGAATGATTTGTGACTTAGGAGTACGATCAGAATTGATTTTGGAGGTCCAGTGTGAAATTAGGCTTGAATTGGCGAAGTTAGTATTTTGGCGAATTCCGGTGGAAAGGTGAGATTTTGATCTGAGGGTCGGAATGGAATTCCGAGAGTTGAAGTAGCTCCGTTGGTTGATTTTTGATATGTGTACAAAATTTCAGGTCATTCGGACGTGGTTTGGTCTAGTTTTTGATCGAATGTGCAATTCAAAAGTTTTTAAGAAATTTAGGCTTTAGTTTGATAAAATTTAATGATTTTTATGTTAACGATAGTGTTTTGATGGTTCGAGCAAGTTTGAATAAGGTAATAGAGCATGTTGGTGTTTTTGGTTGAGGTCCCGGGGGCCTCGGGGTGAGATCGGGTGTTTAAACGAGAGTTTTTGAAGTTTGCTTCAGGTCTTATTGATGTCATCTGGTATTTCCGCTTCTACAGAAATGAACCCTAGAAACGGTTCCGCAAAAGCGGGTAAAGGAGCGCAGAAGCGGTTCTTGTCCTGGTGAGGAGTTTCCGCAAAAGCAGAACAGTGTCCGCAAAAGCGAGTCCGCATGAGCGAATTTTCAACCGCAGAAGCGGTAATGGGTGATCCGCATAAGCGGATTTTTGGACGCAAAAGCGGGAATTTGTGAACATTAATGAAAACCGCATAAGCGGAGTTTTGGCCGCAGAAGCGGTCCCGCATAAGCGGAAACGGGACTGCACAAGCGAAAATAGTTGTTGGCAGAAGGGTTTTATATCATTATTTCATCCGCGAGCTTATGTCATTTTTCCTCCATTGTTAAGTGATTTTGGAGCTTTGGGGTAGAATTTTCGAGGGTTTTGACTGACAATCGAATGGAGGTAAGTTCCTTGGCCTAATTATTCAAGTTTATGGTAGAATTAACATGAAAATTGGTTGAAATTCATTAAAAGGGGGTAAAGCTAGGGCATGAGTTTTAATATTTCAAATTGGAATTTGATAGGTTAGTTGAGCTCGGATTTGGGAGTTCTTGGTATGTATGGACTCATGGCGAAATGAGGAATCCGGTAATGTGAGTTTTATAATTTTTCGAGAAGTGGGCCCGGGGCTCGGGTTTTGCTAGTTTTGAGATTTTTGCTATTTCTCGGTTGTTTTCGATTGGGTATTGTTCCCTTCACATATTGTGATGTATTCGCTCTAATTTTGTTTATATTCGACGCGTGTGGAGGTCGGTTTGAGGGGCAAAGGCGTCGCGGGCTAGAGATTTCGCCGGTTCGAGAAGAGTAGTACTTGTAAATGATATCCCGAGGGTTTTAAACCCCGGATTTGCACATCATAGTGCTGTGTTGAGGTGACTTGCATGCCGGATAGGGGTGTGGGGTAGAGCACCGTTGGGGATTGTGACATTGGTCCGTCCCGATTGTTGATTTTACCATGTATTTGACTGAAACTACTTGATATTATCATGATTTGGGTTGATTGTCATGTATTGGGCTTCGTGCTGATTATTTGAATCCTTCAGGGATGTATATCAATGTTTTTGCATTACTCTGCATATTATTTGATCTCGGTCCAAGGTTTTAAATACTATTTTGCAAACTCATCCATCTTTCTAAGATTTGAAAACTTAAATGATATTTTACTGATGTTTTGAGCTGAAAACTGTTATTTTAATATTGCCCAAGTGGCTTATGTGCATTTTTGGACTGTGCATGGATCGGGTTGCACGCCGCAGCGGCGTGATATTGATATTATGCTTGGGCTGTAGGAGCCCTTCCGGAGTCTGAACCCCCACAGTGAGCGCGGGTCCCCAAATGGATCGGGCAGCACGCCGCAGCGGTCATGGCATTGCATTGCATTCATGCATTTGTTCCTATTTGTACTACATGGAATGACATTTGGCACTATCATCTCATTGGCATCCATGCTATTTCTTGCACTGTTACCAGATACCCTGGTGTGATTTTTTAATGGAGTGTTGTGCCCCAGGGGCTGACTTATGTGGGGACTTGCACTATCTGATTATGCATTCATTTGTTGATTGTTGGAAAAAGGATATTTTTTAGAAAGAGGTTTTTAACTGAGCGAGATATTTTCTAAAGGTTTTTTATCCCGGACTTACTGTTTTCTCAAAGGGTTGTGCTCTCTCATATTGCATGATGGAGTGCTCTTACGTGCTTTCTTGCCACTCAGTTATTATTTACTCTTGTTACTCACTGAGTTGGAGTAATCACTTTATTCCCTGCACCTCGCGCGCAGTTGCAGGTTTTGTTCACCCGTTAGCGGGTTATTAGCGGATTGAAGGTATACTATTGTAGACGAGCAAGGTGACCGCCAGAGTTCGTGGCACCGGACTTCATCTTTTGAACTCCAGACTTTATTTTACATATATTATTGGCCATGTATGAGTGTTCAGTCTTCTTTAGATGCTCGTGACTTGTGACACCCGGTCGGGTTGTGTTGGGTTGTAATTAATAGTTTTTAATGCCATTAAGTTGTACTTTCTATTCATTTGTGTTTAATAATTGTTAAAGAGATGGTTTGGATTAGTTGGCTAGCCTTGTCTTCACGAGAGGCGCTATCACGACTGGGTTTGGAATTTGGGTTGTGACAAGTTGGTATCAGAGCCTAGGTTACGAGGTCTCACGAGTCATGAGCAGGTTAGTAAAGTCTCGCGGATCGGTACTGAGAAGTTTGTATTTATCCTCGAGAGGCTACAGGACCTTTAGCAAACCTTCACTTTCTTGGAATTCTTATCGTGCGTACTTGATTCAACTTGGAATATAACTTTTGAAATTCCTTCCTCACATCTGTATGCGCGCATGAGCGCTCAGTATTATATGTGCCTTGGTGGCTTGCGATTCCCCGATCGAGGGGCGAGATGTGATTTCTATGAGTTGATGTTAGGCCGGTCTGGAGGACCTGAGGCCGAATCTTCGCCTATGGCTTGAGCACCGAGGTGCTAATTTTGTGAGATGGTGTTATGAACTTATATGTTCAGTATCGTCCCTAATGGTGGGAATGGCGTTAGATAGCTACGTGATGAATATGTTGGTGCTATGTGATGTGTCTATATGACTTGGAAGTGTCGAAGAAGGTCTGCTAGGTGATAGATGAATCATTAAGTGTTTGATTTCCATTGTGATTGGATGTGTCGCCCTGAGTTATTGGTGCGTGAAGAATCTTTTCAGGTCTCCTAGTTGGGAGTGAAGTAAATAGGATATTGCAGTATGAGTTCCGACTTAGGAAGACTAAATTGACTGTGTAACGTATATGATGGTGGAAGGTATGCCGAAGTACTAAATTGAGGCAAAGCAGGTGGGTCATCTCCCGCGGGTTGTTCTTAGGTGGTATGAACCTTATTGTAACGACCCGACCGGTCATTTTTGGAATTTATCCCCCAATCCCCCATTAACTTCTTTCCCTAAGTTCATTTCTACTATTTTGGTTTGCCGGGACGTTCGGTACTAGGATTCGGAGTGTTTTGGGACACTTAGTCCCTAAATGAGCGCTTAAGAGTTGAAAAATGGTCCGTATTCGGAACAGTGTGAAGATGACCTTGGAATGGGAATCCGATGGTTCTGTTAGCTCCGTTATGTGATTTCGGGGTTGGTAGCATGTTCGGAATGTATTTTGGAAGTCCGTGGCTCATTTAGACTAGAAATGCCGAAAGTTTGTATTTTGGCGATTTCCGGTTGATAGGTGAAAATTTGATCCGAGGGTCGGAACAGAATTCCGAAAGTTGCTGTAGCACCGTCATGTCAATTGGGATGTGCAATATTTCAGGTCATTTGGACATGGTTTGGTTGAGTTTTTGATCGAATGCGTGTTTTTGAAGTTTTGAAGGAACTTAGGTTTGAATTCGATGTAATTTGAAGATTTTGATGTTAGTCGAGGTGTTTTAATAATTGGAACAAGTTTGAATAATGTTATAGGGTGTATTGGTATTTTTGGTTAAGGTCCCGGGAGCCTCGAGATGATTTCGCATGGCTAAACGGAGAATTTTTTGACTTATGAAGATTTTTGGCCTGCTGCTTCTGATATTTTAGCTTCTGCGGTCTTGGAGCTGCATAAGCGTCCAGGGAGCCACATAAGCGAAAGTGGGCATTTAGGCCAGGAACCACAGAAGCGAAAATTTTTCCGCTGAAACGAACTCGCTTCTGCGATGGGAATAGCGCATAAGTGGTTTGTCGGGGGTTTGAAGGAGACCACAGAAGCGATTGGTCTTTCAGCAAAAGTGGGAGCGCAGAAGCGGAAAATGGTCTGGGCAGAATGTTTAAGTTTTGGAATTGGACTTCGTTCCCATTTCCCATTTTTATCAATTTGGAGCTCGGTTTGGGCGATTTTTGGACAGATTTTGTTGGAGAACAACGGGGTAAGTGTTCTTAACCCAATTTTGGTTGTATAACTCAAATCTACTACAAGTGTTGGTGTTTAATCTGAGGATTTTGTTGAAAAATGATAGAAACCCCTCTTGGATAGAATCACTGATTTGAAAGTCGAAATGATATGGAAATTTTGTAATTTTGGTATGGTTAGACTCGTGTGAGTACGAGGGTTCTGAAAATGTGAAAATTATTCGATTTCGAGATGTTGGATGGAGGGGCATTTTGGTTATTTTATCTATTTTCGTTCTCTAGCTCTAAATTTTATAGTGGAATCAGTTGTTTGCAATATTATTTACAATGTGTGATTTAATTGACTAGTTTTGGGTCATTTGGAGTCGAGGACTCGTGGCAAGAACGTATTTGCTAGTTGATGTTAGCCGGGTCAAGGTAAGTATCTTGCCTAACCTTGTGTGGGGGACTTCCCCTTAGGATTTGAGTCTTCTTTGTTGATTGTATTCCTTGCACGTGAGGTGACGAGTGCGTGTTCGGATTTATTTGTGGTAAATTGATCCTTTAGGCTCTTAAATCCTTGTAATCACCGAATATGAAGTTGTATTTGAAGTCTATTACTTGTGTTAGACTAGGAAAGCATGTCTACCTGATATAATTGCCTAATTACTATGTTGAAGCATGCTAGGCTAGTTCTATCTGCCACTCCGTCTTTCATGTTTATCCCTTGGTTTGTTTTCTGGCTGTGACTGCACTTTTATTTTGGGACAACGAGACGGTATCCCGAGAGATCCCCTGCACATAAATGATTGGACTATGGGACGGTATCCCGGGAGATCCTTTGATACTGGTACGAGAGCTGGACTACGGGACGGAATCCCGGGAGGTCCATTGGATAGTTGAGGAGAGGGCTACAGGATGGTATCCTGGGAGATCCTCATTGGTATTGAGATTTAGTGGTGTTTGCCATTTGTTTCTGTTTTATCCTAGTAGTTATTATTGCTTCGTTGATTTGCATTATTACACTACTACATTTATCATTCTTGTTAGATTTCAACCCTGTTAAATTGTTGCTATTGTGATGAACGAGGTTTCTGCCGTGCGGTTGTTGCTATTGTGATGCACGAGGTTTCTGCCGTGCGGTTGTTGCTATTGTGATGCATGAGGTTTTTGCCGTGCGGTTGTTGCTATTGTGATGCACGAGGTTTCAACCGTGCAGTTGTTGCTATTGTTATGCACGAGGTTTCTGCCGTGCGGTTGTTGATATTGTGATGCACGAGGTTTCTGCTGTGCGGTTGCTGTTGAAAGGTTGCACGAGGTCCTTGTCGTGCTAATGTTGTTATTGATGTTTTGCACATGCGGCGTAATAAGGTGGGATATGTTAAATGCTTATGTGTGGGTTGCGCATGTGGCAGAATAAGGTGGGACATTGTTATGCACGTGTGGCGAAATAAGGCGGTGCCTATTATATTATTTATTGCACACCTGGCGAAATAAGGTGGGCTATGTCAGGGATTGATTGTATAGAGTTGTGACGGCTTGTTGAGGCATTTCTATTTGTTTCTATTGTGATTGTGGATTGTTTATCCGTATGAACGTTACCGCTTGGGAGTTGTGAGGGAACATCGTACGTGCGGTCCGTCCTCCTTTTTCATGTTTGTTGGTTGGTAGAATTTTGTTAGAAACATTTGCACAAGCATACACGTAGCTGAGTACTCCTATTAGAGGTGAATTCCTCCTGACTTTTCTAAGGGTGGTGGTACGCCTCTCTTATCCATTGTATTTGGGAGAGTGGCCTTAGTTAGCCAGTTAGTTGTCGGTATGACCATGAGATTGATGGGGCACATGATGCCAATTGTTAGATTTCAGATGCTAGGTCTTCGCGAATTGTGGTTAGTCAGAGACTTGGTAAAATTGTCGAAAGAATGGGATAAGACCTTCTATGAACGTCATTGTATGATAGGAATTATTTACTTGTTTCTTTTCTTTGCTATGTTGTGACCTTAGAATTTGGGTTGTGATTTTGCCGTCGTTTTGTACCATCATTTATTATGTTCTTGTTGTTAATTGTTGTATTTACCCCTTATTGTGAATTATAGCATTTTTGGTCGTTCACGCGTTCTTTACATATTCGTGTCATTACCATTGTTCCTATGATTATACTGTTTATCGACCGGTAGGTGCCTTGACTGTTCCTCGTCACTACTCCATCGAGGTTAGTCTTGGTACTTACTGGGCACCGCCGTGGTGTGCTCATACTACTCTTCTGCACATTTTTGTTGTGCAGATACAGGTACTCCCGCTCAGTTCTGTCAGTCTTGGAAGGAGGCGTATTGGTAGAGACTTCAAGGTATATCTGCTACGTCCGCAGACCGAGGAGTCCCTTTCTAGCTTTTCTGTAATAAGTATAGTACTTCCAGTATTTTCTCCTTTGTATAGATATTCTTGAGTCAGAGCCTCTTATGTATCCCCTTAGCTTGTGATTTGTGAGTTTCTGGGTTTTGGGAAGTTTTGTTAGCTTTTGAGGATTGTTGTGGTATGTGCCGAGCGGGACCTTAAAACCTATTTATTTTACTAGTTCAGTTTTATTTATTTTCGTCCGAAATTTTTGGTTTATCTTCTGCATTGTTAGGCTTACCTAGTCATAGGGACTAGGTGCCATCACGACATGTTCATGGAGGGTGAACTGGGGTCGTGAAAAGATGGTATCAGAGCTCTAGGTTCATAGGAGTCACAGATCACAAGCCGGTTTATTAGAGTCTCGTGGATCGGTACGGAGACGTCTGTACTTATCTGCGAGAGGCTATGTAACCGTTAGGAAAAATCCAACTTCACTTGATTTCCCTGTCGTGCAAGATGTTTGACATCCACAACCCTAAACCTCTGTCTTCTACTCTCTCACAGATGGTGAGGATACGTACTACTCGAGGCGATCAGGCACCCGCGCCCCCTGCTGCAGCCGTCGGAGGTCGGGGACGAGGTAGAGTTCGAGGACGCACACGAGGTGCAGCGAGAGTGCCTGCGCGAGCTGCCGCCGAGGTACCACCAGCAGATCCAGTCGGAGTCCAGGCACCTGACCCGCCCACTGCTACTACTACCCCAGCCATTCAGGAGTCTTTGGCACAGTTCATGAGTATGTACACCACTTTGGTTCGGGCAGGATTGCTTCCCCTTGCTGCAGCCACATCCCAGGCCGGGGGAGAAGCACAGACTCCCGCCGCCCGCGCTCCTGAGCAGCGAGCGCATGTTGAGCAGGTTCCAGAGATTGTTCCTGCGCCACCTGCGGTACCAGTTTAGCCCGAGGGCATGGCAGCGGCTTTCGAGCAGGAGCAGATGAGACTAGAGAGGTTCAAGAAGTATGATCCTCTAGTGTTCAGTGGATTAGCATCAGACGATGCCTTTGGGTTTCTTGATAACTGTTACCGTATTCTTCGTACAATGGGTATCTCTGGATCGAGCGGGGTTTCCTTCACTACTTTTCAGCTTCGAGGAGCCGCCTATGATTGGTGGCCCTATGAGTTAGACAGTCCAGACGAGGCAGTTTCACTGACTTGGACTCAGTTCTCAGATATGTTCCTGAGAGAGTTTGTTCCTCAGAGCCTCAGGGATGCAGGGCGCGCAGAATTTGAGCATTTGCACCAAGGTGCTATGACAATCTCGGAGTATGCTATCCGTTACACTAGTTTGGCTAGACATGCATCAGCATTGGTTTCTACTATTCGCGAGATGGTTCGCCGGTTCATTGAGGGGCTTATTCCTAGCATCAGGTCCAGCATGGCCCGTGAGTTGGAGATGGATATTCCATATCAGCAGGTGGTGAACATTGCTAGGAGGATAGAGGGTATGCATACTAGAGAGAGAGAGAGGGCAGGCAGAGTCAGGAGAGAGAGAGAGCAGACGAGATCAAAAGGGATATTTTGAGAAGGCAAGGAGTTCTCGTTGACCGAGGAGATATACAGGTCCTTATTTTGGAGGCAGGGTGCGTCATGGTAGAGGTTTTGCGGGTCAGCCAGTTCAGTTCGTGCTTCAGACTCAGCATGGTAACTCAGGTGATCATGGGTCTCGGAGTACCCGTACCGCACGGTTCCCACCGCCTCGTCAGCAGAGAGGATGATTTGAGTGTGGAAATACTAGCCATATGGTGAGAGATTGTCCCAGACTTCAGACCGGTGTGTCCCAGTGAGGTATTCAGGCAGGTAGAGGGCGCCCAAAAGGGGGAGGCCCGGCTCGTTGATGTGTTCCATATGGTAGGCTTGAGGCCGGTGCTCCAGTTTAATAACATTCAGGTATAGATTTGGTTTATTGTTGAGGGGAACTATCTGTAGCCATCTCAGTTCTACCTATCAGGGTGAGTTCCTTGTTTGTTGTTCCATTTATGGAAGAGCTTCATGATTTGCACTCTATTTATGTGATTATCCTATTGGGAGGTTCTATGAGTGATAGCCGTGTCTATTATCTGTTTCTAGCTGTTGTCGAGAGCTATGAGGCTAGTAGTAAATTCCTGTTGTTTGTTTTGGTAGGTTTGATGTCACTTTTGAGTATTCTTGCTTACGAGCTGTGATTTTCTATGCTCCACCGGTGTGGGAGTCAGGGTGTGTTGTAAATTATAGACATGGTTGATCCAGTGAGAGTTTCTAGATGGGTTATTATGAGCCCTACTTGTGATTCAGTGATTGAGGGCGGGACCTTCGTGACTTCAGGTGTTTTGATATGTGAGACCGGGCTGTGTGCTGCGATGAGAGTTATATCAGTATAAGATCCTTGTGAGTCTTTTATATGCTTTCATTCTTTCTTGATAGATGTTTTTGTTGATTTGTGTTTTAGAAGAATTTGTGCTAGTTTGATTTTCTTGTTAGTTCCCTTATGGGTTTTCTTTCTTATACTCAGTCATTTCCGTTCTATGCTTCTTGAGTTTAGCTTGTGGGGTGTGTACCCATTGGTGTTGGCTGA
>MU668634.1:15572-26381 GCA_026770625.1 Nicotiana glauca
GTGAAGCATGCTAGGCTAGTTCTATCTGCTACTCCGTCTTTCATATTTATCCCCTGGTTTGTTTTCTGGCTGTGACTGCACTTTTATTTTGGGACTACGGGACAGTATCCCGGGAGATCCCCTACACATAAATGATTGGACTACGAGATGGTATCCCCGGAGATCCTTTGATACTGGTACGAGAGCTAGACTACGGCACAGAATCCCGGGAGGTCCATTGGACAGTTGAGGAGAGGGCTACAGGACGATATCCTGGGAGACCCTCATTGGTATTGAGATTTAGTGGCGTTTGCCCTGTGTTTCTGTTTTATCCTAGTAGTTTTTATTGCTTCGTTGATTTGCATTATTACACTGCTGCATTTATCATTATTATTAGATTTCCACCATGTTAAATTGTTGCTATTGTGATGCACGAGGTTTCTGACGTGCGGTTGTTGCTATTGTGATGCACGAGGTTTCTGCTGTGCGGTTGTTGATATTGTGATGCACGAAGTTTCTATCGTGCGGTTGCTGTTGAAAGGTTGCACGAGGTCCTTATCGTGCTATTGTTGTTATTGATGTTTTGCACATGCGGCGTAATAAGGCGGGATATCTTATATGCTTATATGTGGGTTGCGCATGTGGCGGAATAAGGTGGGACATTGTTATGCACGTGTGGCGAAATGAGGCGGTGCCTATTATATTATTTATTGCACACGTGGCGAAATAAGGTAGGCTATATCACGGATTGATTGTATAGAGTTGTGACGGCCTGTTGAGGCATTTCTATTTTTTTCTATTGTGATTATGGATTATTTATCCGTATGAACGTTACCGCTTGGGAGTTGTGATGGAACATCGTACGTGCGGTCCGTCCTCCTTTTTCATGTTTTTTGGTTGGTAGAATTTTGTTAGAAATATTTGCACAAGAATACACGTAGCTGAGTACTCCTATTAGAGGTGAATTCCTCCTGACTTTTCTAAGGGTGGTGGTACGCCTCGCTTATCCATTTTATTTGGGAGAGTGGCCCTAGTTAGCCAGTTAGTTGTCGGTATGACCATGAGATTGATGGGGCACAGGATGCCAATTGTTAGATTTCAGATGCTAGGTCTTCGCGAATTGTGGTTAGTTAGAGACTTGGTGAAATTATGGAAAGAATGGGATAAGACCTTCTGTGAACGTCATTATATGATAGGAATTATTTACTTGTTTCTTTTCTTTGCTATATTGTGACCTTAGAATTTGGGTTGTGATTTTGCCGTCGTTTTGTATCATCATTTATTATGTTCTTGTTGTTAATTATTGTATTTACCCCTTATTGTGAATTATAGCATTTTTGGTCGTTCACGCATTCTTTACATATTCTTGTCATTACCATTGTTCCTATGATTATACTGTTTATCGACCGGTAGGTGCCTTGACTGTTCCTCGTCACTACTCCATCGAGGTTAGTCTTGGTACTTACTGGGCACCGCCGTGGTGTGCTCATACTACTCTTCTGCGCATTTTTGTTGTGCAGATACAGGTACTCCCGTTCAGTTCTGTCAGTTTTGGAAGGAGGCGTATTGGTAGAGACTTCAAGGTATATCTGCTACGTCCGCAGACCGAGGAGTCCCTTTCCAGCTTTTCTGTAATAAGTATAGTACTTCCAGTATTTTCTCCTTTGTATAGATATTCTTGAGTCAGAGCCTCTTATGTATCCCCTTAGCCTGTGATTTGTGAGTTTCCGGTTTTTGGGAAGTTTTGTTAGCTTTTGAGGATTGTTGTGGTACCTGCCGAGCGGCACCTTAAACCCTGTTTATTTTACCAGTTCAGTTTTATTTATTTTCTTCTGAAATTTTTGGTTTATCTTCCGCATTGTTAGGCTTACCTAGTCATAGGGGCTAGGTGCCATCATGACATGTTCATGAAGGGTGAACAGGGGTCGTGACACTTATGCGTATGTTAAAAGGTCTCATATGTAATTGAAGGGTGTTGAAATTGAGAATCTGGGGTCACTTAAGAGTGTGGAATCAACTGATGTGGGGACGAATGTGAGATTTGTAGAGGATTACAATACTAAGATGACCTGCGTTTTCATGAACTAGTAAATGATTTGAGTTTGATCTCACTATGGCATGGTGGTATCATTAGAGTAAAGGTATTATGAGTTGTTGAGTGTGTCCTGATATATGGCTTCGAGCCAAGTTGGGGAGGTTGTTGTTGAGTAGCAAATTACACGGATATGTGTTATGTGATTCCGTTTCGAGGTATGCTGGCAGGTCAGTTCTAGTCGCGCAAATTGAGCCGAAGATGGCTCAAGTCGTACAAAGGTTATATGGTGCTTCGTAGACATGTGGAAATAATAGGATGTCTTGAGCTGTTGATGATAAAAAATGCTCAGTGTATAGAGAAGGAAGATGTTTGTTTGTATTGGAGTGAGATCATATCCTGCGGTGTCAGAGTGCTAATAAGGCATGAGTGGTACTGTTAATTGAGTCAGGTAATTTGCAGTTGAATAGGAGTGAATGACTTTCGACAATGATTCTAATGTGTTCCAGATTTTACATGTAACGATCAGGTGTTTTAAGGTTGCGTATATAGTTAGAGACTGTGTTTACAATGGAAAAACGTCAAGACTTGTGGTATTTTATATTAATTATGGGATTCTATGCATCAGTATCAGGAAAAAAAAATAAAGGTAACGGAGTTGGATTCACAGGAAGTTTTTCCTAGTAGATTATTTTGGGGAATGTGGTGTTCCTTGGAATATTTGAGAGAGTATTCAGTGGCTTATGGCTCTTAGACAGTGTGGTCTTGTGCTTGGGTCTCGTGTAGTGAACCTGAATTGAGGAACTGTGGTGCTTCAGCAAGAGAGAATATCAAGTGGAAAATAAATCAGAAGGAAACCTAGATAAATGAAGTAGCTTGTAGTGGACCGAATCGGTATGGTAAGGATGTAATTAATTCTTTGTGTGTGTTCGAGGCAATGAGTTCGTACGGGTATTTTTGCAGCAAAGCTCTTGAGCTTTGACAGCTTGATTAGTTTGGTCTAGTTAGAAGGATTCAGTCCTGACAGTTTAGCCTGTGCAAATGGAATGGGAGAGAATTCTTGTTGGGTTTCATCGTGGTTTGGAGATGTATATTTTCTATGGACGTGCAGATCATGGAGTGTGTAATGATTATCTTCTAAGTGGAATCAATGAAAGTTCTTGACTAGTCGAATGCGTAGATGTCTGTGGTTGGGGAAAAGGAGATGGAGTTCTCATGATTATCCTAGTGCGGTATGGTATATGCGATATGTTGTGGAGGATTGGGATTTGCGTGTGTAAGGTTTTGTTTTAGATCAGAATGGAAAGTCATTAAATTCTTAAGCAGCACGGACAGCTGCAGGTGATTTAAAAATCGACCTTCAGATGATTAAGAAAATGGTATTACTATTCTAGTGATTTGATGGGGGTATATGTTCAGTAAAAGGGGAAGGTGATGTAACCTGATAATACTTTGGTAGGATTGCGGCATTTTATTGATTGGATCGACTGTTGATGTTTGAGTTTGTTGATGGCACAGGGAAACTTTAGAATATTTTTCGTGGAATGCATGGGTACTTGATGCGTGATAGGTATTCATATGGCGGAATGTGGGATCAGGTATAGTGATTTGTATGTTATATGGAGTTGGAGACTGGGAGATTCTCCGATATAGTCTATGTCGTGGTTGTGGATCGCGTGTGTTGGTACCGTTAGCGACTATTGAGAGTTGGAGGCCCGAGTGGATCATTCTTTGCTTAGTATATTAGATTTTGGACATGGTATTCGAGTGTGGACTGGTTGCCTTAGTATTGGGTTATTCTAGACTATTGTTCTATGGATTATGTCGGAAAATGCCACAGGTTGCGTGGCGGAGTGCATCGGATTTTGTTCTAGCAGATTGGTTGTGATCCAAAGACCAGCGGACGACTGGGAAGGATTGTTTTTCTTAATTGGGCCTTCGTGGCGGATGTCAGTTCTGAGGTTTTTATCATTGATTCAGTTCTGGTATTGAGGGACTTTTTTTTGGATGTGTTCCTTGTTTCCGGGCATGTCGCTGGGTGAGATTGTGGATTTCGGTATTATTTGGTGCTGGGCACCATATCGTACGACTCCGGCAGGAGTTATAGTAGTGGGAGGAGTAGCTTCAGGCTTCTTGGTATTGAGTTCATTGGCAGGCCAAGGTGGCTATGTATTTAGCTTGAGTTAGCTTGGATAGTCCCGAGTTGTATTGTTGAGGGATAGGCTGATCCGATCGTGTTGAGCTTGTTAGTGATCTAAGGAGATCTATGAGTTGCTTTTCTGTGCTGTGAGAGGTTACGATTTGTTGGATATGGGCACATGTGGTGCGGTTCTATTAAGGATTCAGAAAGGAAGTCGAGTGGGAAGAGTAATTGACTGTTGCTCGGTAAATGGAGTATTGTTTATGACCTATCGGGTTGCGTGTTGTATGTTATTTGTTTTATTGTGGGTGTAATGAATTGCTTGGGCTTCAGATATCAATTGTGCATGGCTGGCGATTTTGAGCATAGTAACTTGAGGTGTTTCATGTGTAACAGTGTTTGGATAGGATCGCGCGTTGTGGCGAGGCCACGTGAAGTTATGACCTTTCGAGGAGGATTCAGGTACTCTATTTCTATGATGTGAGACGGGGTCTCAGCTTTATGTTGAAATAGTATTAAGAAGCTTGAGGTACGGCTCTTTCGTTTGAGCCATTTGTCATGATTTGAGTATGTTCAGACAGTTTCTTATTGGCGCGTGTATTATGCAAGTTATGGCTTAGGCCCGTATTGAGGTGTCATATCACCAGAGTGGAGTGTTGGATTCGTGGTGGTCATTGGAGTCATTAATGAATATGAACGGATTTGGTTTCAGCTTGTTGGAAGGTTAATATCGAGGTTCGGCTCGAAAATCTATTGTGGCAGTAGTCAAAAGGGAAGTGACTTCATGAATGGTTGACATGAGAAATTGTTACAATTTATTTCGTGTTCCATTTATTATTGGCAGTATATGAAAGTGTTGGAATGAGATTTCGGACGATAAGATGTTTCTACCGGTATTCGGGTGTTGTGGGCAACTGCTATGGATAGGAGTCATCGTTTCGAGTGTTTGGGGTAGGTAGTGTATCTTATGATTTCACCTGAGGTGGCCGGTATGAGTTATTATAGCTGGTTCGGGCTCACTCTGAGTATAGATGTGAGGTTCTGATCTTATATGTGATTTCGAAAAAGTGCAATGCGGTCCCACAGTTTATGGGTTAGATGGACTGTGAAATTTCAGCTATATTGTGTTATCGGACCTATGCGAGATGGGGTGACGAGCGATCACCCCGGGTATGTGCTTGGTAAGGTCATTCAGCTATTGGGTTGCTTCTGGTACAACTCTGGGTACGTTCGAGGACTGGCGTTTGTTTAAGTTGGGGAGGATGTGATGACCCGACCTGTCACCTCATGTGTTACTGCTCCGTTTCCCCATGTTATGCTTCTTCGTATTTTGTTATCGGTATGTGGTGTGTTAGAGTTGATTTGGACTGGTTTTGATAAGAAATGAGACGCTTGGTCTCTTTAAGGAAAGCTTAAGTTGGAAGAGTCAACTGAATATTGACTATTGAGTTTAAGGGCTTGGATGTGATCTCCGGTGATTCGGTTAGCTTCGGGGGATGATTTGTGACTTAGGAGTACGATCGGAATTGATTTTGGAGGTCCGGTGTAAAATTAGGCTTGAATTGGCGAAGTTAGTATTTTGGCGAATTCCGGTGGATAGGTGAGATTTTGATCCGAGGTCGGAATGGAATTCCGAGAGTTGCAGTAGCTTCATTGGGTGATTTTGGATATGTGTGCAAAATTTCAGGTCATTCGGACGTGGTTTGGACGAGTTTTTGATCGAATGTGCAATTTAGAAGTTTTTGAGAAACTTAGGCTTTGATTTGATGATATTTGAAGATTTTTATATTAACTATAGTGTTTTGATGGTTCGATCAAGTTTGAATAAGGTAATAGAGCATGTCGGTATTTTTCGTTGAGGTCCCGGGGGCCTCGGGGTGAGATCGGGTGTTTAAACGAGAGTTTTTGAAGTTTGCTTCAGGTCTGTATTGATGTCATCTGGTATTTTCGCTTTTGCGAAAAATGGACCGCAGAAGCGGTTCTGCAGAAGCGGGTAAAGGAGCACAGAAGCGGTTCTTGGCCTAGTGAGGAGTTTCCGCAAAAGCGAAACAGTGTCCGCAAAAGCGAGTCCACAGAAGAGGATTTTCAACCGCAGAAGCGGTAATGAGTGATCTGCATAAACGAATTTTTGGACGCAAAAGCAGGAATTTGTGAACATTAATGAAAACTGCATAAGCGGAGTTTTGGCCGCAGAAGCGGTCCCGCATAAGTGGAAACGGGACTGCACAAGCGAAAATAGCTGTTGGCAGAAGGGTTTTATATCATTATTTCATCCGCGAGCTTATGTCATTTTTCCTCCATTGTTGAGTGATTTTGGAGCTTTGGGCGAGACTTTTTGAGGGTTTTGACTGAGAATCGAATGGAGGTAAGTTCCTTGGCCTAATTATTCAAGTTTATGGTAGAATTAACATGAAAATTGGTTGAAATTCATTAAAAAGAGGTAAAGCTAGGGCTTGAGTTTTAATATTTCAAATTGGGATTTGATAGGCCAGTTGAGCACGGATTTGGGAGTTCTTGGTATGTATGGACTCGTGGCGAAACGAGGAATACGGTAATGTGAGGTTTTATAATTTTTCGAGAAGTGGGCCTGGGGCTCGGGTTTTGCTAGTTTCGAGATTTTTGCTATTTCTCGGTTGTTTTCGATTGGGTATTGTTCCCTTCGCATATTGTGATGTATTCGCTCTGAGTTTGGTTAGATTCGACGCGCGTGGAGGTCGGTTTGAGGGGCAAAGACGTCGCGGGCTAGAGATTTCGCTGGTTCGAGGTGAGTAATACTTGTAAATGATATCCTGAGGGTTTGAAACCCTGGATTTGCACATCATAGTGCTGTATTAATGTGACTTGCACGCCGGATAAGGGCGTGGGGTTGAACACCGTTGGGAATTGTGACATTGGTCCGTTCCGATTATTGATTTTACCGCGTATTTGACTGAAACTACTTGATATTATCATGATTTGGGTTGATTGTCATTTGTTGGGCTTCGTGCCGATTATTTGAATCCTTCAGGGATGGATATCACTGTTTTTGCATTACTCTGCATATTATTTGATCTCGGTCCAATGTTTTATATACTATTTTGCAAACTCAGCCATCTTTCTAAGATTTGAAAACTTAAATGATATTTTACTGACATTTTGAGTTGAGAACTGTTATTTTAATATTGCCCAAGTGGCTTATGTGCATTTCTGGACTATGCATGGATCGGGCTGCACGCCGCAGCGGTGTGATATTGATATTGCGCTTGGGCTGTAGGAGCCCCTTCGGAGTTTGAACCCCCACAGTGAGCGCGGGTACCCAAATGGATCGGGCTGCACGCCGCAGCGGTCATGCGCATTGCATTGCATTTATGCATTGGTTCCTATTTGTACTACGTGGCATGACATTAGGCACTCTCATATCATTGGCATCCATGCTATTTCTTGCACTGTTACCAGATACCTTGGTGTTATTTGTTAATGGAGTGTTGTGCCCGAGGGGCTGACTTATGTGCGGACTTGCACTATCTGATTATGCATTCATTTGTTGATTGTTGGAAAAACGATATTTTTTAAAAAGAGGTAACTGAGCGATATATTTTCTAAAGGATTTTTTTTTTCCGGACTTACTGTTTTCTCAAAGTGTTGTGTTGTCCCATATTGCATGATGGATTGCTCTTACGTGTTTTCTTGCCGCTCAGTTATTATTTACTCTTGTTACTCACTGAGTTGGAGTACTCACTTTACTCCCTGCACCTCGCGTGCAGTTGCAGGTTTGGTTCACCCGTTAGCGGGTTATTAACGTATTGAAGGTATACTATTGTAGCTGAGCATGATGACCGCCAGCGTTCGCGGCACTGGATTTCATCTTTTGAACTCCAGACTTTATTTTACATATATTATTGGCCCTGTAGGGATGTTCAGTCTTCTTTAGATGCTCGTGACTTGTGACACCCGGTCGGGTTGTGTTGGGTTGTAATTAATAGTTTTTAATGCCATTAAGTTGTACTTTCTATTCATTTGTGTTTAATAATTGTTAAAGAGACGGTTTGGATTAGTTGGGTAGCCTTGTCTTCACGAGAGGCGCCATCACAATTGGGTTTGAAAATTGGATCGTGACCAAAGGTATATATTTGCTTAATTACCTTGAGACATGCTGAGTGAGATGCTCAAACTTATCAAGTTATCAACGACAAAAAGTGAAGATCAAAAGAACCATTGCATAAATCTATAATTAGGCAAAATGGGTATTAAAATCATAACTCTGATACTTTTAGAAGAAAATTAGAGATAGAAAGAAAGGTAATCCAAACTCTTAACTTTTGGGTTTACTTCCCCTAAAGTTAAAAAAATATCTTGATCGGTAGGAGAAAGTGCAAATAATTCAATGAGGCTACTACAATCAATCACAATGCCATCAGCTTGTTACTCTACATTCAATGAACATAATTTTTTGATTCATCTTTGTTTAGAGGAAATTGAAAGAGGAAATAAAACTCAATGACAAAAGTTAGAAGAAAATAAATACATCTTACTCATCATCAGTTAGTTTTGCAGCCAGGAAGATCAATTAGTATCAAATTCACCACCAAAATTCAAAATAAGATGATGATGCTGTCTATGTTTATTACTCCATAGCTTTTAAACAATTAGGCAATAAAAGGAGAAGATTGAGGTAATTACTGCTAACAAAATACTGCAACTTAGGCCCAACAAAATTAGGCATGTAATCTTAACAAAAAACAAATTAAAGGCCAAAACCACCCAAAAATTACAAAGATGGCAGCAAGGACAAATATATTAATTTCATATCCATGAGATAAATGTATAAACTTTGGATGAAGCTTCTCTGTATTTGCTTTGTAATTCATCAAGTCCAACCAATGAAAATCCGTCAGGGCAATGTCAAAATTGCAGCACTGTGATCTCAATTGGCATTCGAAATGGCCTACTAAACTGCAAATTGGAACCAATGATATATTAACAATAATACACCATTAAAGAATATATACATGTAAAGTGGCACGCCTAAATTCTCTATGTAGAGCTATGGCCTAATAAACTGCACATGTCTTTTAGCAAAACCCTCTTCTTCTCCGGGGAGCAAATGCATGACTCTTCTTCCTCCTGCGAAAAGAAAAAGCCAAAAGCTTGAGCAGTATCTCTCTTGATTGGAATCTGTCAATTTTCTGTGTATTTCACATGTTTTTCTACTTTCATCGTAATTGCAATATCAGCTTTAGAGTGGAGATGAGTATTTTGCCTGGATTTAAAGGATAGTTTGTAACTGAAATATAAGGATCATGAATAGGAAAAGAGAATTTAACCACATGCCATTATAACCTGAATCCAGTCGTTGTAACTGTTCATTCAATAGATTAGGCGTTGCAACTGTTACATTCTTTTGTTGGAACAAGGAAAATAGTTATTTAATAGAAAAGTGGGAGAAAAAAAAAGCAAAAAAATGACAAAAAAGATAAATGTATTTCCAAGCATTAGTGAGATGCCACATAAGATTTCCAAAGACCAGCTTTATATATATATATAGATTGGCGTAATGACTTCCTGGCCACTTAAACTTGTACCGATTTGTAAAACCGATACATGAACTTATATTTTTTCTATTTGAACACTTCAACTTGACGGAATGAATACTAATAAACACTTTCTGTTGAACGTGTTCGTCAATCGCTCTGACATGAATGTCATTTCATATGTTTGATCTTTATTATATGACATGTGGATTTGTGAGTCCTATATTATTAAAAAAAATTGACGTTACATTATACAAAATTAGTAACATTATCATCTCCATACATAAAAAAAAGGATCAGAAATTTTACCTCCAAGAACCCATTAGTATCAGTAGCCAAAGCTTGCAAAGCTATCTGTGCTTCACTCAACTGAAGGTCTGCCTTGCTGGCAACATCCCCAACTGTCACCCTGTCACGACCCATTTCCATAATAGGTCATGATGGCACCCAACATTGTTGCAGGGCAAGCCAAGTGCATAAAACATTTTCCAACTTAATACTAACATTTTTAAATTCAAGTGAAAACAATACTTCAATTGGGTTAAAAACCGAAGGTGATAAATAATAAGAGTAGCAAAATAAATAATACAATCCCAAAAGTAATTCTACTAATGTGTATGCCAGAACCTGGTGTCACAAGCTACGGGCGACTAGTAGAATATACACAAAAGAATAATCTACTATACTACTGTCTGAATCAGGATAGAAAGAAAAATAAAATTACAAGAAAGTTTTCTTCGGCTGCGGATCAGCATGAAGAGGAAGCAGCTCACCGTAGAAGTCCCAGTTGTGCTCACTGATGCGCACCAGAATAGTGTCCAGATCCACCTGCCGCAGATCCTGTACATTTAAGTACTGAAGCGTAGCATGAGTACATAAACTGCATGTATCCCGTAAGTATCCCGTCTAATCTCGAAGAAGTAGAGACGAGAGGTCGACTCGATACTTACTAAGGTCAAATAATAATGAGAATAATTTATAATAAGCAATTATAACTCAAGTCATAAGAATGCCAAGTATGAAATAGAAATTCTTCCTTTAACCTCCCATAAAGAGTGTTCATTCATTTTATATATATATATATATATATATATATATATATATATATATATATATATATATATATATATATATATATATATATTTAT
>MU668634.1:29328-49615 GCA_026770625.1 Nicotiana glauca
ATATATATATATATATATATATATATATATATATATATATATATATATATATATATATATATATATATATATATCTTAAAAAATTCTGCAGTTTGTACCACAAGTAGAAAGCTAGATAACTCATGCGCAAATAACCACCAAGGAACGTAAGACCCGATCCAACAGAAAATAAATGTGCACTGCCGAGGATCGAACGGCTCGAACCATAGATGCATCTATTACCCCACTCGCGAATCATCCATCCGACGCGGTCAAACATAAATGAAACATCACAAGCAGAAAATAATACATATCTGAGGAGCAATATATCACCGGAAAATCTCAATTATCTTTTTTAAGGATGAAACAGTATAACAATTACCTCACTAGTAGCATTTATCTACCAAATAATCCATACAAGGTCCAAATATAGCATCAAGTTACAAGAATATCACATAAAGCATGCTTATCGGCCCTAGACTACCCGGACATAGCATATAAGTTGCTATGCACGGACTCTCATCACCTAGTACGTACGTAGCTCCCATATATAAAGGCAATTTTATTCAATTATTATTTCTATGGGGACAATTTCCTCTTACAAGGTTAGAAAGCAGACTCACCTCACTCCAACGTGCACTTCCAATTTCCAAGAACGAGTCCAAGTCCTTAATTCGAAGCCGAACAATTCCGAACTAATTAAATGAAGTAAGAACTAATTAATATAACCTCACAAGATCAAATCCTAGTTATTTAAGAAATTCCTCAACCATTAACACAAGTTTCCTAAATTCCGACCCGGGCACACGTGCCCGGATTCCGAGATATTTTGAAGGAAGTTGTTCTCTATATCCTAAGGATCAATAATATATGATTTCTAGTTCATTGCATAAGAAATTACATGATTAAATCTTTGTTTTATTAAAACCCTAGGTCTAGCTCTAACCCTTGATTTTACTTAGTTTTTAGTGTTTAGTCTACCAAATGTTCATGTATTTAAACTAATGAGGAGTGGAAATTACTTACCTTGTGATGATATGTGATAACCCTCTTTTTGGAAGCCCCAAACTTGCCCAAGTGTGGAGAAGAATGTGAAATAAATGCATTTGAGCTCAGATTAAAAGAGCTCACTGCCCAGCGATTTGCGCTTCTGCGGTTTGGGGACCGCATCTGTGGAAAGGAGGCCACATCTGCGACTCTAGCTAAGGGAGGCTGGACTGCATCTGCGGTCTAAGGGGCGCTTCTGCGGAACCGCCTCTGTGGTTCCTAGGCCGCTCCTGCGGTTTCTCTTGGGCCAGCCCTGGGCCGCTTCTGTGACAAATCGACCGTATCTACGATCCCGCTTCTGCGGTCCTAGAACCGCAAATGTAGTTATGATAGAAGCAGCAACCTTTAGCCTTTTTCAATTCTTCTAACTTCACTCGAACCTCGATCATTTGACGCTCGGGGCTCCCGAGCCCCGTCCAAAAATACCGACAACTCTGAAATCACGAGGCGGACCTACTCGAACACTCGAAACACTCAAAACAACGCTAAATCGAGAAATCAAACTCCAAAACCAAATGAATCAAACCATTGAACTTCAAGTTCTTAATTATCTTCTAACGGTTCAAAACACCCTTAAACTACTCGGATTGACGCCAAATTTTATGGGTAAGTCTTAATTGATGTTTTGGACCTGTACTTTGTCTCGCAACCGAAATCCGAGCCTGATACCTAGGAATTCAATGAATACTTAGTTTCTTTAATTCTTTAAAACTTCAATTTAACAATTTCACATAAAAATTCATTACTCGGGCTAGGGACTTCAGAATTCAATTCCGGGTATACGCTCAGGACCTATATTTTCCCATGGACCTTCTGGGACCGTTAAATCATGAATCCGGCTCTATTTCCTAAGAAATTTGACCGAAGTCAAATTTGGCCTTTTAAGAAAATCTTAAAGAAGTAAATGGATATATTCTTACTCAAAACTCTTCTAACTTTCGAATCAACCATCCCCACAAGTCATAAATCAGCTAAAGCAAGTGCAGGAAGTTTTATTTAAGGGAACGAGGTTCGAAAACGTAAAACGACCGGTCAAGTCGTTACATTCTCCACCTCTTAAACAAATATTTGTCCTCGAACGGACATAGAAAAGTACCTGGACTGCTGAATAAGTGGGGGTATCTGCTCCACATGTCCTCCTCGGACTCCAAGATCACCTCCTTAACCGGTTGTCCCCTCTACTGGAACCTTACCGTAGAGATCCTCTTGGTCTTCAACTAGCGATCCTGTCTGTCAACAATGGCAACTGGCTCCTCCTCGTAGCCCAAACTCTCATCGAACTGAATGGTACTGAAGTCTAACACATGTGATAGATCAGTATGATACTTCCGAAGCATCGATACATGGAAAATTGGATGAACTCCCGATAGACTGGGAGGTAAATCAAGCTCATAGGCAACCTCTCCAACTCACCTTAACACCTCAAAGGGACCAATAAACCTTGGGCTCGAATTTCCCTTCTTCCCGAACCTTATAATACCCCTCATTGGCAAGACTTTCAAGAGAACATTCTCGCCAATCATGAATGACACATCACATGCCTTCTGATCTGCGTAACTCTTCTGTCTGGACTGAGCTCTACACGGGTCGCCAACTCACTCTGAACGGCTATCCAAAAACGGGAAGTGAACTGAGCGCCTCTGTCTAATATGATGGAGACCGGCACGCCATGCAACCGGACTATCTCCCGAATATAGATTTGAGCATATCTCTCCGTTGTATAAGTAGTCGCCACTAGAATGAAGTGAGCCGACTTGGTCAACATATCCACAATGACCAATACTAAATCAACCTTCCGAAAGTCTGTGGCAACCCAACTATGAAATCCATGGTGATGTGCTCCCACTTCCACTCTAGAATAGGTATCTGCTGAAGTAGGCCACCTGGCCTCTGATGCTCATACTTGACCTGCTGGCAATTCAAACATCTAGCTACATACTCCACGATGTCCTTATTCATCCTCCACCACTAGTAATGCTGCCTCAAATCACGATACATCTTCGTCGAACCCGGATGGATGAAGTACCTCGAACTGTGGGCCTCCTCTAAAATCCTCTCTCTCAAGCCGTCAACATTAGGAACACATACACGACCGTGAAGCCGTAACACACCATCCCCGCCAATAGAAATCTCCTTGGAACCTCCCTGAAGTAATGTCTCTCTAAGAACTGCCAAATGTGGATCATCAAACTGTCGGGCCTTAATCTGCCCTAATAACAAAGACTGAGCAACCACACATGCTAGAACTCGGCTGGGCTATAAAATGTCCAACCTCACAAGTCTGTTAGCCAAAGACTGGATGTCCAAAGCTAATGGTCTCTCCTCAGCAGGAATGAATGCCAAGCTACCCATACTCTACGCCTTCCTGCTCAAGGCATCCGCGACCACATTCACCTTACCTGGATGATAAAGAATTGTAATGTCGTAATCCTTTTGTAATTCAAGCCACCTGCGCTACCTCAAATTAAGATCCCTCTGCTTGAATAGATACTGCAAGTTGCGATGGTCGGTGTAAACCTCACATGACACCCCATACAAATAATGTATCCATATCTTAAGAGCATGAACAATCGCTGCCAACTCTAGATCGTGCACAGGGTAATTCTTCTCATGAACCTTCAGCTGACGTGAAGCATATGCAATAACTCGTCCCTCCTACATCAATACACATCCCAAGCCGACGCGGGAAGCATCGCAATATACCGTATACATCCCTAAACTGGAAGGCAATACAAGAACTGGTGCCGTAGTCAAGGCTGTCTTGAGCTTCTGGAAACTCTCCTCGCAATTGTCGGACCAACAAAATGGAGCACCCTTCTGGGTCAATCTGATCAAAGGTGATGCAATAGATGAGAATCCCTGCACGAATCGCCGGTAATACCCTGCTAACCCCAGGAAGCTCCTGATCTCAGTCACTGAAGTAGGATGTGGTAAACCCTGAACTGCCTCAATATTCTTGGGATCCACTTTAATACCCTCTCCTGATACAACATGTCCCAAGAATTCCACTGACTCTAGCCAAAACTCACACTTGGAGAACTTAGCATATATCCTCTATTCCCGCAAGGTCTGAAGCACTACTCTCAAATGCTGCTCGTGCTCCCCCAGGCTACGTGAGTATATCAAGATGTCGTCAATAAAGACGATAACAAAGGAATCAATATAAGGCCTAAACACCCTGTTCATCAAGTCCATAAATGTAGTTGGGGCATTATTCAAGCAAAATGACATCACCAGAAACTCATAGTGGCCATATCTAGTCCTGAATGCAGTCTTCGGAACATCTGAATCTCAAATCTTCAGCTGATGATACCCTGACCTCAAGTCAATCTTAGAGAACACCCTAGCACCCTGTAGCTGGTCAAACAAATCATCAATAGGGGGCAACAAGTACTTGTTTTTTTATGGTGACCATGTTCAACTGGCGGTAATCAATGCACATTCGCATAGTCCCATCTTTCTTATTCACAAATAGCACTGGTCCACCCTAAGGCGATACACTGGGCCTGACAAACCCCTTTGCAAAAAACTCCTCCAACTGCTCCTTCAACTTCTTCAGCTCCTTGGGAGCCATACGGTACTGTGGAATAGATATAGGTTGAGTGCCTGGAGCCAAATCAATACATAAATCAATATCACAATCCGGAGGCATGCCAGGATGATCAGAAGGAAAAACATCGGCGAACTCTCAGACTACTAGCACTGAATCAATCATCGAAGACTCTGCGGTGGTATCTTGAACATATGCTAAATAAGCCAGACACCCTTTCTCAACCATACGTTGAGCCTTTAGGAAAGAAATAACCCTACTAGGTGTATCAACTATGGATATCTCGGCAATCCTGGCATCGCTAGTGAAACAGTCTTGGCATGGCAATCAAAGAGGCCGTGATATGGAGATAACCAATCCATGCCCAGGATGACCTCAAAATTAATCATATCAAGCAACAGAAGATCTGCTCTAGTCTAGTAACCACAGAGAGTAACCACACAAGACCGGTAGATCCGGTCCACAAACACAGAATCAACCACAAGAGTGGACACATGAATCGGAACACCCAAAGGCTCAGGAGAAATAACCATAAAACAAGCAAACAGAGATGATACATATTAATAACTAGACCCTGGATCAAATAATACCGAAGCATCCCTACCGCTGACTGAAATAATACCTGTGATGACGGCATCTGAGGCCAATGCATTTGGCCTGGCTGGAAGAGCATAGAACCTGGTTGGAGCGCCTGCTAGCTGGCCTCCACCTGACTGAGCAATAGCGGGCTGACCTCTACCCGCCTGGCCTACACCCCTAGGACGGCCTCCACCATTCTGCCCTCCACCTCTAGACGGCTGGGCAGCTGGTGCTGGAATCATGGACTGCTAACCCTACTACACTGCCTTGCCCCGAAGTCTGGGACAAGTCCTCTTCATATGACCTTGATCTCTACACTTGTAACATCCTCTCAGCACCATAGCCTGATGCCCCGAAGTCTGAGTTTGCTCACCTGAATACCCACTAGAAGATCCCTAGATGGCCGATGGGCTATACGAACTCTCTGACATGGTGCTGAAATGAGCACTCGAAGGACCCTGATAACCAGAATACCCGCCAAAAGGACGCTGAATGGCTGGTGGGCGATAAGAACTCTCCGGCATCGCACTGAAATAAGGCCTTACTGGGGCACCTCGGGGAGGGGGTGGTGGTACTGAGTATGGGGGCCTGCTGGGCTGACCCCTCCCGAACTGACCTCTACCCCTAGCTGGGGCACTTTTGAACTCTCTGGAGAATCTGGCCCTCTTGTCCTACTGCATCTGCTCTCTACTTCTCTGAAGGTAACCCTCAATCCTGCGGGCAATCTCAAGCACCATCTGATACCCTGTACCAATCTCTACCTCTCGGGCCATGCTGTTCCGAATAGTGGGGTGTAATCCCGTAGCACATCGTCGTACCCTCTCTACCTCTGTAGGAAGTATCATAAGAGCATGGCGAGATAACTCTGAGAACCTCGCCTTATAATCGATCATTGACATCTGACCCTTCTCTAGATGCTCAAACAGATGACGAAGTTCTTCCCTCTCAAAGGGTGGAATGTATCGGTCAAGGAACATCTGTGTGAACTGACCCCAGGTGAGGGGAGGAGAACCTGCTGGTCTACTAAGTGCATAAGACTGCCACCATCTATGGGCCCTGCCCTCCAAGTGAAAAGTGGCGAAGTCAACCCCATGTGACTCCAATATTCTCATGTTGTGCAGTCTGTCCCTGTACCTGTCAATGAAGTCCTGACATCCTCATGACGCTCGCCCCCGAAGACTGGAAGGTGAAGTCTAGTCCATCTGTCTAGTAACTTATGCACAGCTGGGCTGGGCTGGGGCGCCACTATAGCAATTAGCTGAACCCCATCTGCGTGTAGTGCACCCAGAGTCTGATAAACTACGGCTGTAGGACCTAGAGCCTGAGCAGTAGGGGTCTGTACTCCCCCTCCTGCCTGTGAAGTAGCTGGATCTGCTGGAAATAAACCAGCCTGAGTCATAGTATCCATGAACCAAAGCATGCGGCCCATGACCTCCTGAAATCCCGGTGCTGTCATGAAATCGACCGAGGTAGGCTCAGCTGCGGGCACCTCGCCCTGCTCCTCAATGATCGGATCCCTCGCAGGATCTACTAGTGGTGCAATTGGAATGGCTCTGGGGCGCCCTCGTCCCCTACCACGGGCCGGTGCCTTCCCCCAGCCTTTACCTCGGCCTATGGCAACGGGGGGAGTAGCTCCTCCCGGGTCCGGAACGTCGGCGGTACGAGTCCTCACCATATGTGAGAGAATAGAAGAGGGAAATTTAGTAAGCTAACCACTGCACGATGGAAATGAATGAAGATTAGTCTTTCCTAATACCCTATAGCCTCTCGAAGATAAATACAGACGTCTGTGTACCGATCTACAAGACTCTATTAGGTTTGCCCATAACTTGTGAGATCTACGTGAACCTAGTGCTTTGATACCATGTTGTCATGACCCATTTCCATAATAGGTCATGATGGCGCCCAACACCGTTGCAGGGCAAGCCAAGTTCATAAAACATTTTCCAACTTAATACTAACATTTTTAAATTCAAGTGAAAACAATACTTCAATTGGGATAAAAACCGAAGGTGATAAATAATAAGAGTAGCAAAATGATAATACAACCCCAAAAGTAATTCTACTAATGTGTGTGCCAGAACCTGGTGTCACAAGCTACGGGCGACTAGTAGAATATACAAAAAAGAATAATCCACTATACTACTGTCTGAATCAGGATAGACAGAAAAATAAAAGTACAAGAAAGACTTCTTCGGTTGCGAATCAGCATGAAGGGGAAGCAGCTCACCGTAGAAGTCCCATTTGTGCTCACTGATGCACACCAGAATAGTGTCTAGATCCACCTGCCTCAGATCCTGTACATTTAAGTACATAAGCGTAGCATGAGTACATAAACAATATGTACCCAGTAAGTATCCCATCTAATCTCGAAGAAGTAGAGACGAGAGGTCGACTCGATAGTTACTAAGGTCAAATAATAATAAGAATAATCTATAATAAGCAATTATAACTCAAGTCCTATGGGGACAATTTCCTCTTATAATTTTACAAAGGAGACTCACCTCGCTCCAACGTGCACTTCCAATTTCCAAGAATGAGTCCAAGTCCTCAATTTGAAGCCGAACAATCCCAAACTAATTAAACTAAGTAAGAACTAATTAATATAACCTCATAAGATCAAATCCTAGTTATTTAAGAAATTCCCCAACCATTAACATAAGTTTCCTAAATTCTAACATCAGGCCCACGTGCCCGGATTAAGAGATTTTTCGAAGGAAGTTGTTCTCTATATCCTAAGGATCAATAATATATGATTTCTAGTTCATTACATAGGAAATTACATGATTAAATCTTAGTTTTATTAAAACCTTAGGTCTAGCTCTAACCTTTGATTTTACTTAGTTTTTAGTGTTTAATCTACCTAATGTTCATGTATTTAAACTGAGGAGTGGAAATTACTTACCTTGTGATGATATGTGGAAACCATCTCTTTGGAAGCCCCTAATTCGGCCAAATGTGGAGAACAATGTGAAATAAATGCACTTGAGCTTGGATTAAAAGAGCTCATTGCCCAGCGATTTCCACTTCTGCGATTTGGGGACCGCATCTGCGGAAAGGAGGCTGCATCTGTGGCTTTGGGCTAAGGGAGACTGGACCACATCTACCGTGTAAGGGGCGCTTCTGCGGAACTGCTTCTGCAGTTCCTGGGCCACTCATGCGGTTTCCCTTAGGCATGCCCTGGGCCGCTTCTGAGACCAATTGACCGCATTTGCGGTCCTAGAACCGCAGATGCGGTTATGACAGAAGCAGCAGCCTTCAGCCTTTTTTAATTTTTCTAACTTCACTCGAGCCTCGATCATTTGACGTTTGGGGCTCCCGAGCCCCGCCTGAAAATACCGACAAGTCTGAAATCACGAGGCGGACCTACTCGAACCCTCAAAACACTCAAAACAACGCTAAATTTAGGAATCAAACCCCAAAACCAAATGAATCAAACTATTGAACTTCATGTTCTTAATCTCTTCTAACGGGTCAAAACTCTCATAAACTACTCGGATTGACGCAAAATTTTACGGGTAAGTCTTAACTGATATTTCGAACCTGTACCATGTCTCGAAACAAAAATCCAAGCCCGATACCTAGGAATTCAATGAATACTTAGTTTCTTTAATTCTTTAAACCTTCAATTTAACAATTTCACATAAAAATTCATTACTCGGGCTAGGGACCTCAGAATTCGATTCCGGGCATACACTCATATCCCATATTTTCCCACGGACCCTCCAGGACTGTCAAATCATGAATCCAGATCCGTTTCCCAAGAATGTTAACCGAAGTCAAATTTAGCCTATTAAGAAAATCTTAATGAAGTAAATGGATATATTCTTACTCAAAACTCTTCTAACATCCGAACCAACCGTCCCCGCAAGTCATAAATCAGCAATAGCAAGTGCGGGAAGTTTTATTTAAGGGAACGAGATTCTAAACAGTAAAACGACCGGTTGGGTCGTTAGACACCCTACTTTCCAATGATTCAATTGCATCCATAGCTCTCTTCTGTACATTTCATCGGAGCTGATCACTCTCCATTAAACGTCTACTTAACTAAGTATCAACTTTTTCCTTAAAAACCCCGTGAGTGTCACGACCCAAAATCTACAAAGGGTCGTGGTGGCGGCGGACACCGCTGTCAGGCAAGCCAACAGAAATACTTAGTTACATTCCCATTTTAACAATTTTGAAAAGCTGTGATTTTCCTTAAACATTTATAAATAAAATAGACAACCACTTAATTCAAATTAAGTAATAAACAATTAATACATATATTTTAAAACTATTCCAGAACCCGATATCACAAGTGCATGAGCAAATTTCTAGGAAATAATATAAAACATCCACTGTCCGGGATACAATATTGGACAGAAAAATAAATACAGAAAATTGAAAGAGACTCTGCTGGCTGCGGATGCCTCGAGAAGTGTAGCTCACCTAAGTCCCCGTATCAACCCTGCCGCTACGCCCAGTAGGCCACTAGGGATGCATATGCATGTGCAACAAAAATGCACAGAAGTGTAGTATGAGTACGAAAACAACGTGTACCCAATTAGTATACCGCCTAATCTCGAAGAATCAGAGACAAGGGGTCGACTTTAACACTTGCTAGTGGTCAAATAATAATATCCTAAAGGTGAGGAAGTCATAGATTCATATAGCAGTTTTAACATCCCAAACGGTTAAACAGATAAGCTCCCTTTACAAAAAATAAGGGATTTTCAGGATTTACAGTTCTTTTATCTTTAGCAATTTATATCTGGCCCAAAGGGGCAATGTCAATATCAAATATCTCAAGCGAGCAACATAAACATGTGCAAATCATGCCGAGGCCAACGCCCGCTCCAACAGAAATATAAATTGTGCACTGCCGAGGGTCGAGCGTCACGTACCATAGATGCATCTATTTAATCTATCGAGGTGTTGGGCCCATTCCAAAAATAAACATATACCCTGCTCGTGAATTATACATGCGACGCAGGTACACATTGAAAATCATGCGCAACTAGCCAATTAGGAATTTATCCGGGAACAATTATCCAGTTAAAGCAATTCTCCTTTAATCAATTAAATAAAAGAAGTTTAACCCTTTTTGAAATTCATTTCCAAATTCTATGTGATTCAAGCAAATTTCAGGATGTCAATAAGTTTACAATTAATCCACGATAGCATGCTTTTAGGTCCTAGACTATCCGGACAATAGCATAATAGTAACTACGCACGGACTCTCGTCACCTCATGCATACGTAGCCCCTACAAATAATACACATAACCAATTAACTCACCTATGGGAACAATTCCCTCTTACAAGGTTAGAAAGAAGACTCACCTCGCTCCGAAGATCCATAACCGGCATTCTACATTCTTCCGAAGAGTCGAACCAACGCACAATGCTCCAAAACTAGCCAATGATTATACAAATCTATTAATATATGTTCAATTATACTTTACAACCCAATTTGTAACAATTCCTAACCCCGAACAAAATGTTTACCAAAATGCCCTCGGGCCCACGTGCCCGGAGATTCGAAATTTTCCGAAGATAAGGTTTACCCATGAACTCCCGAACTCAAATATATAATTTTCTCTTAATTCCATACTCAAATTTAGTGGATAAATTCCAAGAACACAATATTTCTAGGTCTTCTTCTAACCCTCAATTTTCTACCCATTTTAATACTAAAATACATACAAAATTGATGTATTTAACTCAAAATATGTAGGAATAACTTACCTTAACATTGTTGATGAAGATCCTCTCTTGAACCCTTCCAAGAATCGCCCAAGCCATGAAAAATATGAGAGAAATGGCCAAAATCCGACTTTAAAACAACCTTTCTGCCTCCAGCTATTTCGGCTTCTGTGGAAATATTTCCGCTTCTACGTTCCCGCTTTTGCGGACAAAAAGTCGCTTCTGCAGATACGGTGCTCCAGCCCATTTTCGCTTCTGCGAATGGCCCACCGCTTCAGAGGATCTAGGGCCGCTTCTACGGTCCTGGCAGCCTTCTCCTCCAACCGCTTCTACGTCTCATTCCTCACTTCTGCAGGGCCGCTTCTGCTGTCTCATTTCCACAGATGCAGAAATACCAGCAACCAGACCCTTCAGCTATATAAAAATCCCATTTTCGATCCGTTAACCACCCGAAATCCACTCGAGGCCCCCGGGACCCTAACCAATCATACCAACCAGTACCAAAATACATTACGGACTTGCTCGAGGCCTCAAATCACATCAAACAATGCTAAAACCATGAATTACACCCCTATTCAAGCTTTATGAAATTTAGAACTTCCAACTTCAACTTTTGATGCCGAAACCTATCAAATCACGTCCGATTGATCCCAAATTTTGCACATAAGTCATATTTCACACTACGGACCTATTCTAACTTTCGGAATTGAATTCTGACCCTGATATCAAAATGTCCACCTCCGGTCAAACTTCTCAAAAACCTTCAAATTTCTATCTTTAGCCAAATGGCTCCAAAATGACTTACGGACCTCCGAATTCACTTACGATCGCGCTCCCAACTCCAGAATTACCATACGAAGCTATTCCCAGACTCGGAATCCCAAACGGACATCGATAACACTGAAATGACTTCAAGCCAAACTGACAAAATTTCTTCTAAAATGCTAACTTCCACAATAGGCGCCAAAATGCTCCCGGGCTTTCCAAAACTCGATCCGGAAATACGTCCAAGTCCGAAATCATCATACGAACCTGCTAGAACCTTTGGATCCCAATTTTGAGGCCATTTACTCAAAATTTCAATCCTAGTTCATTTCTTCAACTTTAAGCTTTAGAAATGAGAATTCTCTTTTCAAATCCATTCTGAACTTGTCGAAATTCAATTTCAACCACGCGTACAAGTCGTAATACCTGAAATGAAGCTGCTCACGGCCTTCGACTACTGAACGATGCGCTAGAGCTCAAAACAACTGATCGGGTCGTTACAGTGAGTTTTTTTTGTTATATCTTAAAGACCTATGATTGTTATTTAATAATTTGAAAGACCCATAAGTTTTAATGATAAATCTGAATGATCCAGAATTAAAAGATTGAACTTTTAATTATTTCACCGTGAGGAAGCTTTTGGAATAAACGACTGCCATTTTTATAGAAGCTTGCTTTTGTGATCAATATTTCGCCTTTGAAAAATGAGATTTTGTGAGTTTCTTTGTTCTTTTCTGTGCACATTTGTGAAAATTAAAATTTGCTTGGTGAAAATGTCAAAGCTATTTGCTCGTTTGATCACTTTACAATGAATAAAAAAAATATTAGTGTATGGGGAAGAGAAAGAGAAAAAGAAAAGGGGAAGAGAGGGAAAGTAGGACAGAAAATAAAAAAAATTTAGAGGATGGGGATGGGAGTGTGCTTGGAAAGATGAGAGAGGTGGGAGGGGAGGGGAAAAGTGAAGGGGAGAGAGAAATGTCTTTTTTTCGTTTTCTTTCTTATTTATATTTTATACTATTTTTCATATTTTTTTAATAAAAATAAAACTATCCATGCGCCTTGGCAGCGTGATTTGCACACAATTTAGCCATGTCAGTTGTGCCACTTCCACATGGGCTTGGCCAATGGTTAAATGTGTTTATTAATATTCAATCCGTCAAGTTAAAGTGTTGAAATGGAAGAAAATATAAGTTCATGTATTGGCTTTACAAACCGATACTAGTTTAAGTGGTCAGGAAGTTATTACGCTTATTATATTTGGTTAACGGTGTAAATTTATCCAGGATAAAATTGTAGCGTCAACCAAACATTGAAAATATTTAAATTCAGTCTTAATACATAATATCCTACTTAATCCCACCTTATTCCATCAAACTTGGGATTATATTGTCCTACCTCTTAGGTGGAATAAATTTGTCCAGAGATTATAATCACACTAATTTAGTCCTCGTACCAAACAATCTCTAATTACTTACCTAAAAGATGGATTAATTTCACATTTATTAACTGCACTTTAAAGTCACTTGTGAGTACTTAAAATTCACTTCTGTGCATATAAATGTATTGTTTTTAAATTCGTGGAATGATTTCTCAAGAGCACAAGAAACCAAAAAAATAAAAACAAAGAAAATCCAATAATGGATATGTGATGACCCAAAAGGTCATCCCTTGATTTTAAATTAAATTCTATATTTTTAAGGACTCAAAAACCTCATTTAGCGATACCTTGATTTGCGTGCGCAGTCTGGGCGCGTAGCCGGAAAGCCTAAATGTGAAAATTTGTGAAAAATAATAAGTTTTGACTGTAAAATGAATAAATTTAACTTCGATCAATGTTTTGAGTAAACGGATACGGACCCATGATTTGACGGTCCCAGAGGGTCCATAGAAAAATATGGGGTTTGGGCGTATGCCCGAAATCGACTTCCAAGGCCCCAAGCCCGAGAAATAAATTTTTAAAGAAAATTATTTTCTGAAATTGTTTAAAGGAATTTGAAATGAAACCTGATTAGAACATGATGGTATACGGCCCGTCTTTTGGTTCCGGCGCCTGGTACATGTCTTATATATGATTTAAGATGTTTCAGTGGAATTTGGTGAAAAACGGATGTCATTTGACGTGATTTGGACCTAAATTACTAAAATTGATGTTTTAAGAAGTTTGAGAAAATTTCTTTGATTTTGAGGTTTAATTCATTGTTATTGAGGTTATTTTGGAGATTTGATCGCACGGATAAATTCGTATGATGTCATTGAGTTAGTACGTATGTTTGGTTAGGAGCCTTGAGGGCTTAGGAGTGTTTCAGATGTGTTTCGAAAGGTTTTGGACTTAGGAAAAGTTGCAGAATTGTTGTTGCAGGTGCACAAATCCTTTGTGCATCGCGATCGCATAGTAACACTCGAGATCGTGAAAGGAAAATTGGGATAGGGATGGATTTGTTCTTCGCGAACGCAAAGCCACCGTCGCGAACGCGAACCAATGGGGTTTTCTCATCGTGAACGCGACCTGTGTGACGCGAGTGTAAACTCGAGGTCAGCTAGGGACTTGTCTTTTCTTCTATGCGAACGCGTAGTGCTGTCCGCGAACGCGAAGGTCAGAGAGGCTTACCCTTCGCGAACGCGTAGAGGGAATCGTGATCGCGTAAGTCCACTTATTGGCAGCTCTTCGCGATCGCGACAATATTCTCGCGAACGCGATGAACACTGTCGTACATCACTTAAAACAGTAGCTATTACGGGATTTCTTCAAAATTTCATAACTTCTTCATCTTAACTCCAAATTGGGCGATTTTTAAAAGGGGATTTCACCACCAATTCATAGGTATGTAATCTTAGACTCATTTTCTTCAATTTTTATTAATACCCATTATATTTCTAGTCTTGAATCATGTGCTTAAGGGTAGAAAATTAGGGATTTGGGTAGAGTTAGGGCTTTTTAATTAATTATGATTTAGACCTCGTTTTGGGGCCGAATTTTGAAATTAATTATATATTCGGGTTCGTGGTTGAATGGGTGATCGGGTTTTGATCCGAAACTTGTGTTTTGACCAAGCGGGCCCGGGGTCAATATTTGGATTTTTGGGAAGAATGATTAGAAAGCTATAATCAAGTATTGGAATTGGATTGTTTAGTGCTTATTGATGTTATTAAGTCGATTATGTCTAGATATAATTGATTTGGAGCTAAATTCAAAAGGGAAAGCGGTGTCTGATCCTTGAGTTAGCCGTAGAAGCTCGAGGTAAGTGTTTGGTCTAACCTTAGCTTGATGGATTAGGAGTCGAGTCCTATTTTCTATGTGAAAATTGTTGAGTACGATGTATATGCATGGTAATGAGTATCTATACGTCAGAGTCAAGCATGCCTGTGAGTCTTATATTGTGATTTTCATGACTACTTTGTATTATCTATGCTTTAGAGGTGATTTCTATTTGTTGTGGCAAGTTTGTGAAATTAATTGTGACCTTTGAACATCGAGGAGCATTGGCTCAAGCTATCTTACGAATTGTGAAAGTATATGAGTTGATTGAATCATTTGGAGTATTGGCTCAAGTGGTAAGTGAGTTGTGAAGTAAAAGTGAAAAAGAGAAAGAAGTCATTTAATTTTTCCCTTGCCAGGATATTGTTGACTTATTGGTTATTTCCCTTGCCGGGACGTTGATATTATTGATGTTATTCCCTTGCTGGGATTTTAAATCTTTAATTATTGTTCTCTTGCCGGGATTCCTATTATAATCTTGTTTATTCCCTTGCCCCATTGTTTGTGATTATAGTTTGGGTCAGGAAGAGTGTTAAAGCACGAAGGATGATGCCGTGCATTGTTTGTTTTGTGAGGAAAGAGTGTAAAACACGAAGGGTGATGCCGTATATAATTGTGAGGAAAGAGTGTAAAGCACGAAGGGTGATGCCGTGCCGCACGATGTACCATTCCATGCCGATACTATTGATTATATGGTGAGGAAAGAGAGTAAAAGTATGAAGGGTGATATCGTGCACAGTTTTATTATATAATTGCTTTGGTGAGGACGAGAGTAAAAGCACGAAGGATGATGCCGTGTATTTATTGATTTTTGATTCTTTATTGATATTCGTTATCACTAAAACCCACTAATGCATATAATAGGAACTTGTAATAGAGTTTTCTGCCACTCGAGACTACGGCACCCCACACACCTGGCCACCATATATCACCGAGTCTTTACAAACACAACAAATCCAGCAATCACTGCAATTACTGTCCGAAGTACAAGATCTAGCACAAGTATTCAGTTGTGTGAGCAATCTCTTCGTGAGTCCTAAAAGAACATGATCAACATCCGGTGTAGCTATGACTTGTTTCTTTGATAACCCCGGCATATTGACTGAAAAATTTCACCATCATAATTTTTAGAATCAAACCATCATCAGCATAATATGAAAATTCCACATTTAAACATCATATAATGAAATATATGGGTACACATTAGTGGATTCATATGAAATATGCACAAATTCAGATATGTATCTATATAAATATTAACAAACATAATATAATTATAAATTAAAAATATATAGATAAATAAATATGGATGCTAACTAGTGATTGGCATGATAAAAATAACGATAATGAAACTACTTTGTGACCAAGGGAATATTCGCTGAAATATTTCACCGATCATAAATATCAATATCAAATAAGCATCATCCTAATATGAAAAACCTACATTTACAAATGATATATATTGAAACAAATGCATGCACATTATTCATATGAAATATGTACAAAAAGTCATCCATATAACTATATACCTATTAACAACATACATAATGCACAAGTATAATGTATAACTATATACATATCAATTAATGAGTCTTTCAAAATTTCTTTACATTTTCCCATGCATAGATCAGAGGATCTTTTAGTAAAATAAGCTATTTAATTAATATTACTAAAAAACTTTTTTAACGGGTGTATCAAACCCTTAAAGTTCACTTAAAAATAAATAGAGGGAGTACCTTTTTAAATAATGGGTTGACTTAAATTGAGATTCATATTTTTCGCATGATGCATGTTAGAATTAAAGGTGAACCCAATCCAAGGCATTTTTATACTATGCATTTCGCTGTTAAAATCGCACTGTCCATTTGATTAAAAGAAACTATAGGCTGTTTTCTTTTATGATTGTAAACATTTTTGTGTTAGCCAGGATCCCAGGACTATTAGGGTATTAATATTAACAATTAAAAGTTCAAATTGAATTGTTTATAATAAAAAATATACTACTTTAAATCAAACTTGTTTTCTTCTTCATCTCGAGGGTCGACGGAATCATAATAATCACCTAAAACATATTTTTTTTGGTTTCCTATCTGGTTTCCGGTACTCGTATTGGAGCTCGATTATATTCGAATTTGTGCCATGTATGGCCCCAATAAGCGCTCCTTACTAAGGATTTTTCCATACATAGGGCTCGAACCCGAAACCTCTAGTTAAGGGAAGAGCAGTTCCGTCCATTGCACCACATTCTTTGGTGGTAACATATTTATATTATCTAACCAATACTAAATTAGCATTTTTATTATATATTTCTATTGGTAAATGAACTTCGCACGTGATTCAATTAATGAACTAATTGCGCTACTTGTTAATTGCATATTTTACAAGCTTGGATCACAAGGTCACATGACAATTTGATTAGTAGTGCGTGTGATTTTCCTTGTCATATATTAATACACGTGCCAAAATATTGCTGGCATTCACTTCATCGAGGTTAATTGGAAAACATTGTTAGAAATTAAACTAGAGGAAAGCTTAGGAAGATTGTAGAAGATTTTTTTTTTTTAATCGGGTGAGAAATTTTTAAACTTTCTTACTTGATTGTTTTAATACAAAAGAACTGTGAAGATCCGTCCAGTCGTCTCATGAGGTACCACTCCATTTTTTTCATTTTTGCTTTATTATGCTTTGTTGTCCTTGTTTTATGTGATCGAGTTGAGTAGTTTGCGTTCGGAGTGGATTTGGTAACAAATGAGACACTTAGTCTCTTTTAAGAAGGTTTAAGTTGGAAAAGTCAACCGGATTTGACTTATGAGTTAGAGGGCTCGAATGTAAATTCTGATGGTTCGATTAGCTTTGGGAGGTGATTTATGACTTAGGAGTGTTATCGGAATTGGTTTCGGAGGTCCGGTGTAGAATTAAGCTTGAATTGGCGAAGTTAGTATTTTGGCGATTTCCGGTTGATAGGTAGATTTTTTCCGGGGGTCGCAATGGAAATCTGAGAGTTGCAATAGCTTCGTTATGTCGTTTGGGACATGTGTGCAAAATTTCAGGTCATTCGGACGTGGCTTGGTTGGGTTTTTGATCGAAAGCGTATTTTAGAAGTTTTTAGAAAACTTAGGCTTGAATTTGATGTGATTGATGGATTTGGTGTTATTTGAGGTATTTTGATGATTGTAACACGTTTGAACGAGGTCTTAGGATGTATTGGTACTTTTGGTTGAGGTCCTGGGGGGCCTCGGGTGAGTTTTGGGTGGTCAATCGGACCATTTTCTAAGTTGTGAAGTTGTAGAATTTGGAGCAGCTGTTGCAGAAGAAATTGGCCTTCGCGATCGCGTGGGGCTACTCGCGATCGCGTGGAAGGATTTTGGGTTGGTCTGAGTTTGTCCTTCGCGATCGCGTTTGACGCCTCGCGTTCGTGGAAGGCATGAGGCTGGTGCTTCGCGTTCGCGTGAGGGTTAGTCACGTTCGCATAGTGGAGTTGGTGCGTGAAGGGTCCAGGAGCTGTTGCTCTTCGCGTTCGCATAAGTGGGATCACGTTCGCGTAGGTATAGGAGTTTAAAGCATCGCGTTCGCAAGACCTAGGTCGCCATCGCGTAGAAGGAACTTTTGTCAAGTTAAATTTGTGCATCGCAAACGCGAGTGTTTGACCTCGTTCGCGAAGAAGGAATATCAGAAATGGGCAGAAAGTTTATAAGACATTTCATCCGCGATTTTGAGCCATTTTTCCTCCATAGCTGAGTATTTTGAGAGCTCTTTGAGGGATATTGAAGAGGGATTCAAGGAGAATTGATTGGAGGTAAGATTTATGAACCTAAAACGTGATTCTATTCTGAAATTAACCTAGAAATTCATCGAACTTAAGCTAAAAATGGAAGAACTAGGGCTTGGGATTTTGAACTTTTGAATTGGGATTTGAAGGACCATTTGAGGTCGGATTTGAGAAATTTTGATATGTATGAACTCGTGGAAGGATAAGGAACCCGTTGATATGAAAATTTTGAAGTTTCGAGAAGTGCACTAGGGGCTCGGGTTTTGCTAATTTTGGGATTTTTCATATTTTCGATTATTTTCGCTTGGTCTTTGTTCCCTTAGCATATTGTGACGTATTTGTTCTGGTATTGGATAGATTCGATGTGAGTGGAGGTCAATTCGAGGGGCAAAGCCATTGCGAGTTAGAGTTTTAGCCGGTTTGAGGGGGAGTAATGCTTGTAAATGATGTCCTGAGGGTTTGAAACCTCGGATTGCACATCGTAGTGCTATATTGAGTTTACACACGCGCATGATGATGTGTGCGGGGCCGTTTACTACTAGGGATTGTGACTTGGTCCGTCCCAATTGATGATTTTACCACGTATTTGGATGCAACCTATTTGTTATCATCATGATTTGGATTGATTGTCATATTTGGGTTTTGTGCCAACTAGTTGAACTCTCCGGGAATTTTTATCACTATTTCCTCTCTGTTTTGACTTACTACTTGAACTCAGTCGTACTGTTTTAAACTGTTTTACAACTCAACCACTTTTACTCGATTTTGAAAACTAAAATGATCTTAAATAATGTTTTGGGCTGAGAACTACTATTTTACCATTGCCCGATGGGCTTATGTGGTTTCTGGACTTACTATAGCCGAGGGCTAGAGGTGAGGATATGTTGATACTGATATGAGGCCGAGGGCCTAAGATACATATGTACGCCACGAGGTGGCTTGAATAATATGAGGTCGAGGGCCTAGATTTGATGCCACGAGATGGCTTGATATAGCGCTTGGGCCGTAAGGGACCCTTCCGGAGTCTGCACACCCCCAGTGAGCGCGGGTAACCAATTGTGATATGAGAGAGAGGGCCCGAGGGGCTTGTATTGTTATATGTGTTTACTTTCTTTAATTGTCTGTCATTTAACTACTTGTCACGACTCGGATTTTTTCCACCATCGGAAATCGTAATGGCGTATACTATTAGGATCTAGGCAAGCCAATTAAATAAATGCTTCTTTTAACATCATCAACAATATAAAGAAAGGCGAGACAGTTAATATAAAAGCGGAAGTCTTAAAACATAAATAACTGAATGCAAGTGCGGAAGTTCAAATACAACTCTACCCATATCTGGTGTCACTAACTCACGAACTTCTACGGAATGCTAAATACAAAGTCTGAATAAAAACCAATACTGTTTGTTCCGATACAATGGAAATCAAACGAAAAACAAAGATAGGAGAGACTCCGGGCCATCCGGACGTCAACAAGGCTACCTCGAAAATCTCTGGACTGAAGTCAACTCCCAATGCTCCTACTGTGGTCCACAAGCTGCTCCGGCTCCGTAATCTGTGCAAAAAAATGCATAGAGTGTAGCATCAGCACAACCGACCCCATGTGCTGGTAAGTGTCTGGCCTAACCCCAGCGAAGTAGTGACGAGGCTAGAC
>MU668634.1:49833-142085 GCA_026770625.1 Nicotiana glauca
ATATATATATATATATATATATATATATATATATATATATATATATATATATGTGCAGTAGAAGAGGATACATAATTTAAACAGTTAGTAGGAAAGAGAGCATGCTATGGGGGATGTAGCAGTCCATATATAAAATCAACAGATAGAGAAATGAAACTGTACAATGACAACAATCAACTAGAGCATGATAATCAATAGTTGCACGGCACCACCCTTCGTGCTTTTACTCTCGTCCTCAATAAAACAATCAACAAAGTGCATGGCATCAACCTTCGTACTTTTCCTCACATAAACTCTCATATCATGGCACGGAATGACCCTTCGTGCAATAGTAATCAAATCAGGGCATGAAATATTCCTTCTTGCATTAATAATCAAAATATGGCACGGAATGACCCTTCGTAAATTAATATTTAAAATATGGCACGGAATGACCCCTCGTGCATTATCACTCTTACTCACCCAAACAACAAATACAACCAAACGGGGCGAGGGAATAGACAAATGATAATAGAGATCCCGGAAAGGGACTAATCACATCAACGCGGGGATTTGTCCGCGAACGCGAAGAAGGAGAAGCCCAAAGGTACGCGAACGCGAGCTGAAGGTCGCGAACTCGAAGAAGCAAATTGTTGTTCACCTGTTGTAGAAAATTTGCAATTTTTCCTAAGTTCAAAACACCCCGAACCACCTCCGAATCACTCCCGAGCCCTCGGGGCTCCTAACTAAATACACACACTAACTTAACAACATCCTACGTACTTAACCGTGTGATCAAATCGCCAAGATAACATCATAAATGAGGAATCAACCCTCAAAATCATCACTTTTTCTTCAAACTTCATAAACTTTTATTTTTAGATATTTAGGTCCGAAACATGTCAAATGACGTCCAATTTCAACCAAATTGCACAGGAAGTTCTCAAACCACATATAAAACCTGTACCGGGCGCTGGAACCAAAATACGGGCCCGATACCAACACTATCTAATCCATTTTCATTTCAAGTTACCATATTAATTTCAGAAAAATAATTTCTCTTAAAAATTCATTTCTCGGGCTCGTGACCTCAGATTTCAATTCCGGGCATATGCCCGAGTCCCATATTTTTCTACGGACCATCCAGGACCTTCAAATCACGGGTCCGGGTCTGTTTACCCAAAATGTTGACCAGAGTAAACCTTAATCATATTAATTTCAAAATGCATCAATTTTTACACAGAATTCATATTTGAGCTTTCCGGCTATGCGCCCGGACTGCGCATGCAAATCGAGGCAACTAAAAGTAATTTTTTCAAGGCCTCCAAAGTGCAGAAAAGAGAGAGAACAGGTGATGACCCTTTGGGTCGTCACATTCTCCACCTCTAAAACAATCGTTTGTCCTCGAACGGACAAAAGAAAGAAGTACCTGAGTTGGGAAACAGATGAGGATAACGGCTTCGCATATCAGACTCGGACTCCCAGGTCGATGCCTCAGGTCGCTGACCTCTCCACTGAACATGTACAGATGGAAAACTCTTCGACCTCAACTATCGAACTTGCCGGTCTAGAATAGCCACCAGCTCCTCCTCATATGACAGATCCTTGTCTAACTGGACAGTGCTGAAATCTAACACGTGGGCTGGATCGTCGTGGTACCTCCGAAGCATGGACACATAAAAAAACTAGATGCACGACTTACAAGACAGGCGGCAAGGCAAGTCTATAACCCACCACTCCCACACGATCGATAATCTCAAATGGGCCAATGAACCTAGGGCTAAGCTTGCCCTTCTTCCTAAATCTCATCACGCCCTCCATAGGTGACACTCAGAGCAGTACTCGCTCACCAACCATGAAAGCGACATCTCAATCCTTGCAATCTGCATAACTCTTATGCCTGGACTAAGCGGTACGAAGCCTATCCTGAATGATATTGACCTTATCCAAGACCTCCTAAACTAAATCTGTACCCAATAGCCGAGCCTCTCCCGGCTCAAACCACCCAACTGGATACCGACATCGCCTACCATACAATGCCTCATATGGAGCCATCTAAATGCTGAACTGGTAGCTGTTGTTCTAGGTGAACTCTGCTAAAGGCAAAAACTGGTCCCATGAGCCTCCAAAATCAATGACACAGGCTCGGAGCATATCCTCTAATATCTGAATAGTCCGCTCGGAGTGATCATCCGTCTGGGGATGAAATGTCGTGCTCAGCTCAACCTAGGTGTCCAACACTCACTGAACTGCTCTCCAGAAGCATGAGGTAAACTGCGTACTCCGGACCGAAATGATAGATACCGGCACCCCATGAAGGTGAACAATATCTCTGATGTAAATCTCAGCTAGCCTCTCTGATGAATAACTGGCTGCAACATGAACAAAATGCGCTGACTTGGTCAGCCTATCAACAATGACCCAAATAGCATCAAACTTCTTCCGAGTCATCGGAAGTCCAGTAACAAAATCCATAGTAATCCTCTCCCACTTCCACTCGGGAAGCTCAATCATCTGAAACAACCCACCAGGTCTCTGATACTCATACTTAACCTGTTGACAGTTCAAACATCGAGATACATATGGAACAATATCTTTCTTCATTCTGCGCCACCAATAGTGCTGCCTTAGATCCTGACAAATCTTTGCGGCGCCCGGATGAATAGAATACCGAGAACTATAGGCCTCCGCTAAGATCAACTCTCGAATCCCATCAACATTGGGTACACAAACTCGCCACTGCAATCTCAAAACACCAGCACCATCTAGGATCACCTTCATGGCACCTCCACGCTACACCGTGTCTCTTAGGACACACAAATGGGGATCATCGATACACTCCAATAATGAAGAACGAGCGACTGTGTAAGCTAACACTCGGCTAGGCTCTGAAATATCCAACCTCACAAATCGGTTGGCCAAGGCCTGAACATCCAAAGCAAGTGATCTCTAGCTGACCGGAATATAAGCAAGACTAACCATGCTAGCTGACTTCCTACTCAATGCATCGGCCACCACATTGGCCTTCGCTGGGTGATACAAGATAGTAACATCATAGTCTTTCAACAACTCCAACCACCTCCTTTGCCTCAAATTCAACTCTTTTTGCTTGAACAAGTACTGAAGACTCTTGTGATCAGTTTACACCTCACATATCATGCCATATAGATAATGCCTCCAAATCTTTAAAGCATGAACAATGGCTTCCAACTCTAGATCATGAATCGGATAATTCTTCTCGTGGATATTTAACTGCCTCGAAGCAGAGGCAATGACTCTGCCATCCTGCATCAATACTGCACCAAGCGCAATACGGGAAGCATCACAATAGACTGTATAAGGCCCTGAACCTATGGGCAAAACCAATACCGGTGCCATAGTCAGAGCTGTCTTGAGCCTCTAGAAGCTCGCTTCACACTCATCTGACCATCTGAATTGGGCACCCTTCTAGGTCAATCTGGTCATGGGGGTTGCAATAGATGAAAACTCCTCCACGAACCGACGATAGTAACCTGCTAATCCCAAGAAACTCTGAATTTCTATGGCTGATGCTGGTCGAGGCTAGTTCTTGACTGCCTCAATCTTATTCGGGTCCACCTGAATGCCCTCTGCTAAAACAACGTGACCCAGAAATGCAACAGAACTCAATGCACATCCTAATTGACCCATCCTTTTTCTTCACAAATAACACCGGCTCACACCAAGGCGATATACTGGGTCTAATGAAACCCTTATCAAGCAAATCCAGAAGCTGCTCCTTTAACTCTTTCAAATCTGGCGGGCCATGCGATACAGCGGAATGGAAATAGGCTGAGTGCCCGGAGCCATATCAATACAAAAATCAATATCCTTGTCAGGCGACATACCTGGCAGGTCTGAAGGGAAAACCTCGGGGAACTCCCGAACAATAGGAACCGAATCAATAGAAGGGACCTCTGTACTGGAATTGCGAACATATGCCAGATAAGCTAAACACCCCTTCTCGACCATGCATCGAGCCTTCACATATGAAATAACGCTGCGGGTGGCATGACCTGGGGTCCCTCTCCACTCCAAACGGGGAAAATCTGGTAAACCCAAGGTCACGGTCTTGGCGTGACAATCCAAGATAGCATAATACGGGGACAACCAATCTATCCCTAATATAACATTGAAATCCACCAAGTCTAAGAGCAATAAGTCAACACGGGTCTCAAGACCCTTAAACACTACCACACAGGAACGATGCGCTCGGTCGACCACTATAGAATCACCCACCGGTATAGATACATAAATAGGAATACTCAAAGCATCACTAGGCATGACCAATTATAGTGCAAAATAGGACGATACATACGAATATATAGACCCAGGGTCAAATAGCACTGAAGCATCCCTATCACAGACCCGAATAGTACATGTAATAATTGCATCTGAACACTCAGCCTCTGGCCTGGCTGGAAGAGCATTACACCGGGGCTGGGCCCTACCTCCCTTAATCTTATCTCTTGGACGGTCGACTGTTGGCTGGCCTCTACCTCTGGCGGTTCGAGCTCTACCTCTACGGTCTCTACCTCTACCTCTATGATCCCTACCCCCACCTCTAGCTGGCTGGGCAGGCTGTGGATCACCTGGTGCCTGAATCACGGGGCGAGGACCCTACTGCTGAGAACTACATGAAGCTCGAGGATAAAATTTAGCAATGTGACTTAGGTCACCACAACCGTAACAAGCCCTCGGCTGCTGGCCCTATCAACCTGAATGTCCTACCTGGAAACTCTGAAGTGGCAGTGCACTGAAAGACTGCTAATCAGAAAAATGCTGCTGAGAACCACCACCAGCTGAAGTACCATGAGAGACCTGGAGTGCTGACTGAAAGGGCCTCAGTGGATAGCCTCTACCATAATAATCCTTACCTCCAAACGAGGTGCCACTGAACCTACCAAAATGACGGGGCCTCTTATCTAATCCCTGACCATCTTCCCGTGCAAGAGCCATCTTAACTCTATGGGCCGCGTTGGCCACCTCCTGAAAAGAAATCTCACTTCCGGCTCCCACAGCCATCTGGAATCGGATCGACTGAATCAATCCGTCAATAAACCTACGCACCCTCTCTCTCTCTCTCTCGGTGGGGAGTATAACAATAGCATGGCGTGCCAGATCAATGAACCGGGTCTCATACTGCGTGGCTGTCATAGAGCCCTGATGGAGGCACTCGAACTGCCTGTGAAGAGCCTCTCGCTGATTAACTGGGAGAAACTTCTCCAAAAACAACTTTACAAACTGGTCCCAAGTCAATGATGGCAACCCTGCTAGTCTAGATAAACAATAGTCCCTCCACCAAGTCTTGGTGGATCCTGCTAGTCGAAAGGTGGCGAAGTCGACCCCATTGGTCTCCACAATACCCATAGTCCGTAGAACCTCATGGCAGCTGAATAAGAAATCCTGGGGGTCCTCTATAGAAACACGGATGAATGTGGTAGTGAATAGCTTGGTAAACCTATCAAACCTCCACAAAGCATCTGCGCACATCGTCGCACCATCGCTGGTCTGAGCCGCAATACCCAGCGGAACTACCACAGCTGGCTGAACTACTGGAACCTGAGCCTGAGGAGCTACCTGCTCCGGAGTACATGTAGCGGGAGTCTGAACCCCTCCCCCAGCCTGAGAGGTGGCTGGTGCTACTGGAAGAAAACCCGCTATAGTGACGCTATCCACAAAGCCCACCAATCTGACCAAAGCATCCTGAAGAACTGGGGTGGCTATGAACCCCTCTGGGACCTGAGCTGGGCCCACCGGAGCTGCTGGGGATGGAACCTCCTCATCATAATCAACATGAGGCTCCACCTCTGGGACTGCTGCTCGAGGCTGAGCTCTGCCCCTGCCTCGGCCTCTGGCACGGCCTCGGCCTTGCCCTCTGCCCCTCGTAGGAGATGCTGCTGGGGCTCGGGCTGCTGTGCGGTTGAAAATGAAGCACGTGTTCTCGCCATCTGCGAAAAAAAGAGTAGAAAGACAATCAGTATTTGAGAAACAAAAACGCACGACAAGAAAGAACAAAAGTAAAATTTTCCTAACTCTGCAGCCTCTGGGGGATAAATACAGACGTCTCTGTACTGATCCCTCAGAATCTACTAAGTTTATCCGTGAGTTGTGAGACCTATGTAACCTAGTGCTCTGATACCAACTTGTCACGATCCGGATTTTTTCCACCATCGGGAGTCGTGATGGTGCCTACTATTAGGAGCTAGGCAAGACAATTAAATAAATGCTTCTTTTAACATCATCAACAATATAAAGAAAGGCGATATAGTTAATATAAAAGCGGAAGTCTTAAAACATAAATAACTAAAAGCAAGTGCGGAAGTTCAAATACAACTCTACCCAGATCTGGTGTCACTAACTCACGAACTTCTACAGAATGCTAAATAGAAAGTTTGAATAAAAATACATTACTATTTGTTCCGATACAAAGGAAATCAAACGAAAAACAAAGATAGGAGAGACTCCGGGCCATGCGGACGTCAACAAGGCTACCTCAGAAATCTCTGGACTGAAGTTAACTCCCAATACTCCTACTGTGGTCCACAAGCTGCTCCGGCTCCATAATCTGTGCAAAAGGAGGATGCACAGAGTGTAGCATCAGCACAACCGACCCCATGTGCTGGTAAGTGCCTGGCCTAACCCCGACGAAGTAGTGACGAGGCTATACAAGACTACCAAATAAACCTGTGTAGTTCAATATATATATGCAGTAGAAGAGGATACAGAATTTAAATAGTTAATAGGAAGGGGAGCATGCTATGGGGGATGTATCAGTCCAGATATAAAATCAATAGATAGAGAAATGAAGTTGTACAATGAAAACAATCAACGAGAACTGGATAATGAACAGTTGCACGGCACCACCCTTCGTGCTTTTACTCTCGTCCTCACCAAAACAATCAACAAAGTGCACGACTTCAACCTTCGTGCTTTTCCTCACATAAACTCTCATATCATGGCACGGAATGACCCTTCGTGCAATATTAACCAAATCAGGGCACGAAATGTTCCTTCGTACATTAATAATCAAAATATGGCACGGAATGACCCTTCGTGCATTAATATTTAAAACATGGCACTGAATGACCCTTCGTGCATTATCACTCTTCCTCACCCATACAACAAACACAACTAAACGGGGCGAGGGAATAGACAAACAATAATAGATATCCCGGCAAGGGAATAATCACATCTCTTTCTATTTCTTTCATTTCTTACCCAATAGTCATTTCATCAATCGAGCCAATGCTCCAAAGAGTTTAAACCCATAATTATTTCTCATACTCTTCACATTACATAGAAGTCATCAATTAAACATGGAAGAGTCACAATAAAATCAGAATAAGTACAAGTAAGGACTCACGGTCATGCTAGATACCAGTGTATAGATACTCGTCACCATGCCTATACACCATACTCAACATTTAGCAATTAGAAAAAAATACTCTAATCCTATTCCCTCAAGCCAAAGTTAGATCAAACACTAACCTCGAATGCTCCAAACTGAACTCAAGCCTCTAGTATAGCTTTACCCCTTGAATTCGGCTCCAACTCAGTCAAATCTATGAAATAATGACTTTATAATATCAATAATAGCTAAACAAACTAAACCCAAAGCCTAAATATAGATTTCTAAGCTTTCTTCCCAAAATTTCAAAAATCGACCCCGGGCCTGCTTGGTTAAAATATGAGGTTCGAACCAATTCCATGTTACCTATTCCCCCATGAGCCCGGGGTCGATTTTCAAATTCGATCCCAAAATGATGTCTAAATTAAAGAAAAACGAAAAGCCCTAATTCTATCATTTTCCCCCAATTTCAACCATAGATTACATGATTTGAGCCTAGGAATTTGAATAATGATGAAGGAGAATAAAGGAAACAAGTTAGACAATACTTACCCAAGAAGGTTTGGTGAAGAGGAGCTCTAGAAATCGTCTATGGGCTGTGTAGAAGATGAACTCGTGTGTTTTTGGGTGAAAACTCCTGTCATTGTTCTGTTTTTTGTATTTAAAATCACTGGGCAAAATTGCCCTTCACGTTCGCAGGAAGGGGGCCGTGTTCGCGAAGGGTAAATGGGTCAAGCCATCGCAAACGTGTAGAAAAATGGGCTGGGGGTCCAGGATTTGGTTATACGCAAACGCGAGAGGGGGCTCGCTAACGCGGTGAAGGGGAACCAAGGCTTCGTGATCGCGGTGGGATGCACGCGAATGCAAAGAAGGAAGAATTGAGACTACGCGAACGCGGGGACTTGTCCGCAAACGCGAAGAAGGGGAAGCCCAAAGGTACACGAACACGAAGAAGCAAATTACTGTTCACCTGTTGCAGAAAATCTGCAATTTTTCCTAAGTTCAAAACACCCCGAACCACCTCCGAATCACCCCCGAGCCCTCGGGGCTCCTAACCAAACACACACACACTAACTTAACAACATCCTACGGAGTTAGCTATGCCATCAAATTGCCAAGATAACATCATAAACGAGGAACCAAACCTCAAAATCATCACTTTTTATTTAAACTTCATAAACTTTCATTTTTAGATATTTAGGTCCGAAACACGTCAAATTACGTCCGATTTCAACCAAATTGCACAGAAAGTGCTTAAAATACATATTAGACCTGTACCGGGCGTCGGAACCAAAATACGGGCCCGATACAAATACTATCTAATCCATTTTCATTTCAAGTTTCCATATTAATTTCAGAAAAATAATTTCTCTTGAAAATTTATTTCTCGGGCTCGAGACCTCGAATTTCGATTTCAGGCATACGCCTGAGTCCTATATTTTTCTATGGACCCTCCCGGACCGTCAAATTACGGGTCCGGGTCCATTTACCCAACATGTTGACCAGAGTCAACCTTAATCTTATTAATATCAAAATTCATTAATTGTTACACAGAATCATATTTGAGCTTTCCTGCTATGCGCCCGGACTGTGCACATAAATCGAGGCGACTAAAAGTGAGGTTTATTGATTCTATATTACTTATTTAACCGCTGCATCATAGATTACCCTGTGTATACATGATTTTTTATCCTCAGCCATTATTTATGCTTATTACTCACTGGGTCAGAGTACTCTCATTACTTCCTGCACCTTGCGTGCAAATCTAGGTGTTTCAGTCGATCAGCGTTATCTGAGAGTATTGAGATAGCTGCACGGCGTCCGCAGCTGATTCCTCCCTTATATCCTTTTGTTTTTCCCCATTTCCTAGACTGATTATGTAGTAGGCTGTTGAACTTGTACGAGAGGCTCGAGACTTGTGACACTAGATTAGTATGGGCTATGTAGTAGTATTATCTTTTGAATTTCCGTATGTTTAACTCGTTGCTTCAGACCTTTATTATGGTAATTTGGCAATTTAATTGTGTTAGATAATAATGAATTTCATAAGAAAATGGGTTGAGGTTGTTAGCTGGTCAGGCTTGCCTAGCAGTGTGTTAGACGCCATCAAGACCGGAATTGGGGTCGTGACAAGTTAGTATCAGAGCCTAGTTTACATAGGTCTCGCAAGTCATGAGCCGGTTTAGTAGAGTCTCGCGGATCGGTACGGAGACGTCTGTATTTATCCTCGAGAGGCTATAGAACCTTTAGGAAATACTTCATACTCCTGAAATTCTTATCGTGCGAACTTGTTGATCCGAATACTAAACCACTGCAACAAAAATGGTCTTTAGCAGCAATAACTATGGTCTTTAGCGGCAATTCTAATTGCCACTAAAATATTTACCAGCAATTAAACATTAGCCGTAGTATCCAGCGTCGGCAAGGCTTTACTGGCTATTATACAAAGTGCTCGTAAAGACCCAATTATTGCCACTAAAGGTCCATGAGTTTTAGCGGCTATAATTACCAGGAATTAAAATGGCCACTAAAACCCTTACAAAATACCCTAGGCCATACATTTAGAAACCTTTATTATTGCCGCTAAAGATTCATTTTATTGCCAGTAAAAGAGAACCTTTGTAGTGGTAATTGTAATGATCACAAAAAGAGGATTTATAACAATTTTCTTATTACAAGTAAAATTTAAGTATTTTGCTATCATTTCTGTTGCTCAATATACCCAATTATATTTAATAGTAAGCATAATACATTTCATTAAATCCATGATAAACAAATATAACTACTAATCCATAATTTTAAGTGTCAATAACACAAGAAAAAAATCAACTATTTGAATCCAATAGCTAATATAATTTTGTATCTAATAACTATTGTTACAAAATAGTTATAACACTACAATAAATATCATGCAAAAAATTTTTCCAACTCTTAATTAGAATAATTTCTTGTATATGCCCAACTATCAAATGTGATAGTGCTTGACCTGAAATGATAAAACAAAGAGAATATAAATATGACTAGGTATAGAATATAATTCTATTATTGAGTTAGACAATATTTAGTAGGATATTTCAGGAAATTTATGAAAAGGGATATATAAGGAACATATGGTCAACATATTTCTTGATATGTATATATTACAAATTATATTAATATCATCTAGCTTATATCCTGAAAAACCTTGAACTAGAAGAACTACCACTAGATAATTCCATAAGAAAATATTTAATGGCAGAACTAGAGTTAACGGTGTAACTAAGTTGAATTGGTATAGCGCCAAATTTATCCACCCACTCCACCAGTAAAGGAATAAGAACATGAAATATCTTATTCATATCCTTTGGACAGAACATGTTTGTCAAATCAACATTCAAACTCAAATAAAGGAGTAAGGCTTCAGCGGCAGTCGAAGACAATATTTTTTTGTATGATTTTTTTTCTTAATCAGTTATTTTATTCTATGATTTTCTTCGTGCTAATGCTCTTATAACTTGTTTGTCGGCTCTATTCAAATGACTCCGACAAGCATACTGCTTATTATTATTTTTTAAATAGTTCATACAAATCAAAAAATAATTAAAAATTAAATAAAAACAAAAATATATCATAATGCATAGTGACAAAATATAGATACTCAATCAATTGAATATAAAATGACATATGTTAGGATATATAAAACTGACCTAATGAAATAAAAATATACCAAGGACAAAAAAAAGATGAATCTTCATAAGACACATACCTGGCATATATAGGTCGATTTCACACCCATGTTAGCTTCTGCAAAAATATGAACCAACCCTTGACATGGAAGATCAAAGAGGTTGATCAGAAATTACACAACACATAAAAAAAAAATAAAGACAATATCACTGTAATGTAGAGCATCACTAGTTAATAGGTATTAGGGATAAAATTACTGCACGCATCAAGTAAAATCTATGTCATGCATATTCTTTCACAAAACTGAACATGCCCTTTTGTCCTCTTTCTTATATTATTTTCTAGTTTTTTGAAAGCAAAGATTTAGAGGAACAACAAATAAAAGATTGCATTACAAAATAAAGAAGTTCTCTCTGAGTATCTAGTCAATCATATTTATGTACTTCTCATAGAAAACTCTCTTTTTATATGTCCAATATTATATATCCGTGATTTGAATTTTTGAGTTAAAATTGTGAAATTTAACTTTATCATCTAGTTAGTGATCACATTATAATGCGTGCTTATGTGTGACGACCCGGCCAGTTATCTCATGAGTTACCGTTTTGTTTCCTTTATTTTTTGATTCTTTACACTTTATTATCCTTGGCTTGTGTGATTGAGTTGGTTTGGAGTGGTTTCGGTAGGAAATGAGACACTTAGTATCTTTAAGGAAGGTTTAGTTTGGAAAAGTCAACTGGATATTGACTTATATGTTAGAGGGCTCGGATGTAATTTTTGATAGTTCGATTAGCTTTGGGGTATGATTTGTGACTTAGAGTGGGATCGGAAGTAGTTTTGGAGGTCCGGTGTAGAATTAGGCTTGAATTGGCGAAGTTAAGATTTTGGCGATTATCAGTTTATAGGTAAAATTATGATCCGAGAGTCAGAATGGAATTTTGAGAGTTGCTATAACTTCGTTATGTGATTTGGGATGCGTGTGCAAAAGTTCAGGTCATTCGGATGTGATTTGGTTGGGTTTTTTTATCAAATGCGTGTTTTGGAAGTTTTAGAAGAACTTAGGCGTGAATTTGATGTGATTCGATAGTCTTGGTGTTGTTTGAGGTGTTTTGGTGATTGGAACAAGTTTGGATGATGTTTTAAGATGTGTTGGTACTTTTGGTTGAGGTCCCGGTGGCCTCGGGTGAGTTTCGGATGGCTAACCGAAGGTTTTTGGGACTTAGCAAATTGCAGAAATGCAGCAGAAGGAGTAGGCCTAATTTGGCCTTCGCGTTCGCGGGCCTGGGGTCTCGTTCGCGTAGCAGGACCTTGGCAAGCCAGGACTTTGCTCTTTGCATTCGTGTAAGGGCGTTCGCTTTCGCGGAGGGTGATATCCTTGTGCTTCGCATTCGTGGGGAGTCATCCGCATTCACATAAGAGGAGTTGAGCATTCATTTATTTTTGTTCTTCGCGTTCGCGGCATAGAGCTCGCATTCGCGTAGTTGAAGCAGCAGAAACTTCACGTTTGCAGGTAGGGTATTGCGTTCGCGAAGGGTAATTTTGGTCAAGGAAATATTTGTTCATCGCGAACGCGGGGTTTTGACCGCATTCGCATAGAAGGAATCAGCAGCTGGGCAGAAGGGTTTTTAAAAATTTTATTCCGCGAGCTAAGTCATTTTTTCCTCCATTGTTGAACATTTTGAGAGCTCTTTGGGAGAAATTGAAGAGGGATTCAATGAGGATTTATTGGAGGTAAGTTCTATGAACCATAAACGTGATTTATTTGTGAAATTAACCTAGAAATTCATGAAAATTTAGCTAAAAAGGGAAGAACTAGGGCTTGGGATTTTGAGATTTTAAATTGGGATTTGAGGGACCATTTGAGGTCGAATTTGAGAGTTTTTTATATGTATGGACTCGTGGCGAGATAAGGAACCCGTTGATGTAAATATTTTTGAGTTTCGAGAAGTGGGCCCGGGGCTCGGGTTTTGCCAATTTTGGTATTTCTGATATTTTTCGATTGTTTTCGATTGCGTATTATTCTCTTATCCTGTTGTAATGTATTCGTTCTGGTTTTGGTTAGATTCGACGCGCGAGGAGGTCGATTTGAGAGGCAAGGCATATCGAGCTAGAGCTTTGGCCAGTTTGAGGTGAGTAATGATTGTAAATGATGTCCTGATAGTTTGAAACTCTGGATTTGCACAATGTAGTGCTATACTGAATTGAGACACACGCTGAGTGATGAGCGTGGGGTCCATTAATACCAGGGATCGTGACTTGGTCCATCCCGATTGGTATTTTTACTACATTTTTGACTGAGAGTTATGCATTATCACTATAATTTGGGCTAGTTGCCATGTTTGGGGCATTGTGCTGACCTGTAGAACTCTTACGGGGATTTTGACTGATTTTCCTCACTTTACTTGCTAAAAATGATATCCTCAGTCATGCTTCTAACTGTTTAAGACAATATGAACTGGTTTTAGAAATGCTAATCCTAAATGAAAGAAATATGTGGACTGAAATCCCTACCTCATATTATTGTGCCCGAGAGGCTGTGATTATAATGACTGACAGGGGTTGATAACCCAATAGTGAGGACGTTATATATGTTATGGATCGGAGTGCACACCGCAGCAAATACTAATATGGATCGGGCTGCACGCCACAGCAAATGTATATGTGGATCGGGCTGCGCGCCGTAGCAATATAGCGCTTGGGCTGTAGGAGCCCCTCCCGGAGTCTGCACACCCCCAGTAAGCGCAGTAGACTACTTATATGGATCGGAATGTGCGCCATATCGATGTACGGATCGGGCTGCACGCCGCAGCGGTATATTTTGATTTCGATTATTGTGAAAAGTGTATGCATTGGGTACTGAAGATAATTAATAAATAAATGAATCGCATGTTCGAGGAGCGGATTTATACTTGATTAATACCTGTTAAGTACCTGTTTTACCTGGTTTAAGAAATTTCACTTGATTTCTTCATTATCTTGCTGTTTTAACTGCTTTACTACTTTGATATAGAACTGCATAGTGCCTTTATGTGATTTCATATTGGCAGCCATTATTTATGATTATTACTCAGTGGGTCGGAGTACTCATATTACTCCCTGCACCGTGTGTGCAAATCCAGGTGTCCCGAAGGCGTAGTGCGAGTTTCCCCTGCTGTTCAGTTTCCATCAGAGTTATCGAGGTAGCTGCATGGCGTCTGCAAACTCGATTTCTCCCTCTATCTTTCATTACTTTTTTTGCATTTTAGACTACTTTTGTATTAGACTATTGAACTCGTGTAATAGAGGCTCGTGGCTTGTGATACCGGATCGGTGGGCCATTGTAGAGATTATTATTATTATTATGGTTTTCGCACATTTCTTCTCTTATTTCAGACTTCTATTTATATCAGATTGGTATTTAAATTCTAGTAATCGGTATTGAACTATAATAAAAAGTGATTGTGAGTGTTAATTGGTCGGGCTTTCCTAGCACTGTGTTGCATAGAATTGAATTTCGAGAGTTTTTGTAGCTTCGTTATGTGATTTGGGATGTGTGTGCAAAATTTCAGGTCATTCGGACGTGGTTTGGTTGGATTTTTGATTGAAAGCGTATTTTAGAAGTTTTTAGAAAATTTGAATTTGATGTGAATTGGTGGATTTGGTGTTGTTTGAGGTGTTTGTATGATTGGAACAAGTTTGAATGAGGTTTTAAGATTTGTTGGTGGTTTTGGTTGAGGTCCCGGGGGCTTCGGGTGAGTTTCGGGTGGTCAAACGGACCGTTTTTGACTTTGTGAGATTGCAGAATTTTTGTTCAGATATTGTAGGCTTTTAAGCCTTCACGATCGCATGGGGTCCATCATGATCGCATAGAAGTATTTTGGGTTGGCTTGAGTTTAGCCTTCACGTTCGTGTTTGAGATCTCGCATTCGCGGAGGCTTGTGCATGATTTGGAGTTAGCTGCCATCGTTCATGCATTGAATATTTGGAGGCATTATCTCTATGGTGTGTCTTGTAAGGTATTTACAGATCATTGCATTCTCCAGCACTTGTTCAAACAAAATGATCTAAATTTGAGGCAGCAGAGATGGTTGGTGCTGCTAAAGGACTATGATATTACTATTTTGTATCATCCCGGGAAGGCCAATATGGCGGCTGATGCCTTAAGTAGAAAGGGGTGAGTATGGATAACTTTGTATTTATTCCTGTTGGTGGGAGACCGCTTGCAGTTGATGTACAGATCTTGGCCAACCAGTTCGTGAGATTTGTTGTTTCAGAGCCCAGCAAGTGTTCTAGCTTGTGTGGTTTCTTGTTCTTCCTTATATGATCACATAACTGAGAACCACTATGATGATCCTCATTTGCTTGTTGTTATGGACACGGTTCAGCATGGTGATGCCAAAGATGTTACGATTGGGGATGATAGGGTGTTGTGGATGTAGGGTTGGATTTGTGTGTCTAATGTAGATGGATTATGTGAGTTGATACTTGAGAAGGCTCACAGTTCATGGTATTCTATTCATCCGCGTTCCGCAAAAATATAACAGGACTTGAGGCAACACTATTGGTGGAGGACGATGAAAAAGGATATATTGGGGTTTGTGGCTTGGTGCTTAATCTGCCAGCAGGTGAAGTATGAGCATCAGAGACCGGGAGGATTACTTCAGAGCTTGAGATTTCAGAGTAAAAATGGGGGCGTATCACCGTGGATTTTGTAGTTGGATTCCCATAGACTTCGAGGAAGTTTGATAATATTTGGGTGATTGTGGATCAGTTGACCAAGTCCATGCATTTCATTTCAGTTGGGACTACATATTATTCGGAGCGGTTGGTTGAGATCTACATCTGCGAGATTGTTCACCTTCACAGTGTCCCGGTGTCCATCATTTCAAATCGGGGCATGTAGTTTACATCACGGTTTTGGAGAGCACTGCAGGAAGAGTTGGGCACCCAGGTTGAGTTGAGTACATCATTCCACCCTCAGACGAATGGACAATCTGAGCGCACGATTCAAATATTTGAGGATATGCTAAGCGCTTGTGTCATAGATTTCAGGGGATCTTGGGATAAGTTTCTGCTGTTCGCAGAGTTTGCCTACAATAACATCTACCAATCAACCATTCATATGACTTCGTATGAAGCTTTGTATGGGAGACAGTGTCGGTCTTTGGTGGGATGGTTTGAGCCGGGTGAGGCTAGGCTATTGGGTACTGACTTGGTTCAGGATACTTTGGACAAGGTTAAATTGATTCAGGATTTGCTTCGCACGACGCAGTCTAGACAGAAGAGTTACATCGATTGGAAGGTTGGTGATATTGATCAAATGGTTGGGGAGAAGGTACTGCTCAAGGTTTCACCCATGAAGGGTGTTATGAGGTTTGGAAGGGGATTTATTGATACGTGCCAAAATTTGGCTTATTATAGCGTTTGGGCTGTGTCGGCCCCTACGGAGTCTGCACATCCATAGTGGGAGCAGTTGCTAGCAATTTTTTATTTGGGGCTGGATCTGCCCTGGTTTTATTTGTATTTGGGGTGGATCTGCCATGTTCTTTGTTGAATTATTTTGCAAAACCTGAAAGCATGTCTAAATTCTTATACCGTTACTTGTAGATTATGAATTCTGAGATATAATTTTCATATTTTTCTGTAACTTTACGTACTGTTAATGTTGTATGTGGACTGTAATACTCGAACCCTTCACTACTTTCAGTCCAAAGGTTAGATTTGTTACTTATTGAGTTGGTTGTACTCATGCTACATCCTGCACCTCATGTGTAGATCCAGGTGTTTCCGGTCATAGCAATTTTTTATTCATTGAGTACAAATCTGGAGATCATCGAGGTAACTACCTTGGCGTCCGCAGGCCTTGACCCTCCTTCCCTATCCTTCAGTTTATTATTTCGGTTCTACTTTCCAGACAGTGTACTAGACTATATCATTATGTAGATACTCATGTACTCAGTGACTCCCCAGTTTTAGAAAAACTTATGTATTATATTTTAAAATTCTATCGCGTTTTATGAGGTTTCTTTTTTTAATTTAAAACTTTTAGTATATTTCAAATTTGAAAGTGTTGGAAATGTCTGAGTAGTCGACTTTTCTAGTATCATGATAGGTGCCATTACGATAGGTTATGTTTTGGATCGTGCCATGTTTGTGGTTTTAATTTGCATTTACACACTTTTATTATCTATTCTAATTAAATTGTATGTTTCCATAATTTTAATGCGTTGATTTCTTTATCTAAAAAAATTCACGATTTCGAGAATAATAAAATGCATAATTAAGTTGGTAGTTCACAATTGGCTTGCCTAACGGCAATGTTAGGTGCCATCACGACCTATAGTGGGTTTTGGGTCGTGACATAGCATCCTTACAACTTGTTCCGAATCAGTGTAGATTTGTTGAGGTGTGAAGTTTGGGTCAAGGGCTATTTTGAGGCCCTACCAAAGTGCATGGAGTTCAGCCTCTATACTAGTGGTATGTTGTAGGCCCCTTATGTATCCTAGCACTTAGTCGCCCATATTGTTCCTGAAGACACTCCCATCCCCTCCTAGTCATGTTTTCTAGAAAGCAACCCCATAAGTATTTAACTTATAGGAGCCCTTAGGTAGGGGCTCCCATTTAATTTGTATTGCAGTTCTTTCCCCTTTATCTATGTGGTGATAGTATTCAGTAGCTCTAGCAATGGTTTATTTAACACGGTTGAAGTTATTCTTCTTGTCGAAAATATTATTGTTTCTTGTGAGCCAAAGGCTCCAAAAGCATAAAGGTAGAAGGGATTTACGGTCAATAGCATCATTGAAGCGCATGTTCTTGACCTTGTGCCATGTTTTCTCCTAGTGAACCATTGAAAGCACAAGGTATGGATGACAAACCTAGTTTGTACACTCTAATGTTAAGGATAGCCAAAATGTTCTTGCATTGGTACATTCAAAGAAGATGTGATTTATGTCTTCCACTAGAGAAGAAGAAATGACATATTGGGCTTACATCTAAGCCTATGCTATTTAGGTGCTTGGCACTGGGAAGTATGTTGTATTGCACCATCCAACTGAAATTTTGTATCTTATCAGGGACTTTTAGCTTCAAAATCTATCCAAAGGAGTCATCTTGGCTAATACTAGGGTTTAGCTCGGAACTAATGAGGTTATAGGCTGATTTTGAGCTAAAAACCCCATTTCCATTGAGGTTCCAGATAAGTTTATCCTCAGAGCTGCTAGAAACAGGGATGAAGGTGGAGTGTATAATACTTTTAATGTCCATGGGGATGGGATAGTGAACAACATCAAGATTCCATTCCTTATTATGGATGATGGAGCTTATCTTTAGGATCGAGTCAGAGCTATCCCAAGGCCCATGGAGAATTGAGTTAAGGGGTTGCATATTGGGGATCTAGTTGTCACTAAGGAAGTTGACACTATCTCCTTTTTGGACAACCCATCTAGAGTCCTTGATACAAACCTTCTACTTTCTTGAATGCATTGCCAAGTCCTAGTTTTAAGTTTATCTCTAACCTGGTTATAACTACAATATTTCCCCATAAGGACCTTAGTCCACATTGTGTCTGTGTTCTGGAATAATCTCCAAGCTAGACTAGTCAAACTGGCTTTGTTTTTATGTGGGCTTGCCGAAGACAATGACCCCCAAACCCCATTCATGTTACTGCATTCTTTAGATTAGATTCAAGGCCAGTATAGTTCCAAAGAGACCAATTGAAAAATCAAGGAAATTTTTTTTTTTCGTTGTAACTCATCTACCATTTTATGCTTGTTTGTCAATGAAATTCAGTGTTTTGAATGGAAGATTGAAAAAATGTGAAGGAGGTGCCATGATGATGTTCTTGAAGTAGATGGTTGAGGCAGTGACAGAGTAAGAATTTTTACTGAAAAGAGTCAAGAAATAAAAAAGTAAACCCACAAAGAACCCAAGGGGAATCAATATATCGTATATATACTATTTTTAATTAGATACACAAAGTAATTTTCCGGTGAAAGAGTCTAAATCGGCACCCATGAATAGATGTGGCTTCGTCGGTGTACGGATGTGTGAGATACGCAGTGGAAAAAAAACAGGGAAGATCGTGATGATAGGAAGACAAGATGTTTGTATTTTTTTTAAAGCCAGGTAAGTCTGATATAAATTATTCAGGCGCTTAACTACACGTGAGAATTACTATTTTGTGCATGTCACTATTTTGTGTGTAATAGAGTATCTAATAGGTACAAAAGATAGTCGAGATGACAAAATGAATTGATGCCAACTTTATTCGTATACGATATTTATATCAAACTAATAAGATAGTAATCTCATGGCAGGGGCAAATTTAAGGGGGGCGGAAGGGGAACCTTCGCTGAAAAATTATAGTGTATATATAAGGTAAAATTTATTTTTTACCTCTATATATTATATTTTGAATCCCCTTGACATAACCCAAAACCATAGCTTAGTTTTCAAGGGTGTTCAAAATATTTGTGAGGTCTCTAGTTCAATTTTCACTGGCCACAATTTCTTCTAATTTTTTAGCAATATATAGATATATAAGCCGGTTCTCTGGCAACGAAGAAGAATCCAAATGCGAAATAACAGATTTTCGACGTGAATAATAGTCTTTAACAGATCACTCTACCCCTCTATTTATATTCCATATTATTACAAAAGATACATTTATTGATAATTGTATCGAATCTTTTGTTACTTTTACAAAGCACAAAAGACAAAGAAATGAGAAAAAGACAAATAAAAACGTTAACATCACAAGAACACACTAATGCATATAATAGGAATTTGTAGTTGAGCTTTTGCCACTCGACACTACCAGCTCAAATCACACGTGTAGCCACTTAGCATCGAGTATTTACAAGCACAACAAATCCAACAATCACTGCAATCACTGCTTGAAGTACAGGATCTCAAACAAGTATTCAATTGTGGGAGCAATCTTTTCATAAACTCCGAAGGAACATGGTCAACATCAGGTGTTGCTACGACTTGATTATTTGAGAATCCCGGCACATTAACTGAAAAATTCCACCAATATCATATTATTATAATTAAATAACAATCCACATAATATGAAAACTCCACATCTAAACATCATATAATGGAACATATGGGTATACATTAATGGATTCATATGAAACATGCACAAATTCATATATGTATCTATATACATATTAACAAACACAATATAATTATAAGTGTAATATATAGATAAATAAAGATGGATACTAACTAGTGATTGTCATGATAAAAATAATGATAATGAAACTACTTTCCGACCAAGGAAATATTCACTAAAATATTTCACCATCATAAATATCAAAATCAAATAATTATCACGGCAATAAGGAAAATCCACATTTAAACATCATATAATGAAACAAATGCATGTTCATTATGGTTTCATATGAAATGTATACAAAAAGTAATCTATATACCTATATACATATTAACAAAATACATAAGGTAGAACTATAATATGGAGAAATATAAAGATAGATACTAACTAGTGACTGCAATGATAAGAATAGTGATAAGGAAACTAAGCTTAAACATCGCTATGCTAGGATTAATATTTTAGCTTTATGACGTTTTTGTACGTGTATGTCATTGCTCTTAAAAGGTCGAAATTTATAGGCATCTCGATAAGTAAACTACTTCTCAAGCATGTACTATACTTGCTTTTTTTTTTTAATATTATTTCTGAACTTATTTTTAGTTCAAGTCGTGCTCACGATGGCATAGCTTATTTTTAATGCATAATATAGTAGAAAATCACACTTCTTTCGAAAAAACGAACATGCATTTAAGATTTGGAATAAAACATTTTGCTAATAAAGTACTTTATTATGGAAATGTGCTTCTTTATTTTACTCCTCCGTTTCTTTTTAATGATTTTTCTAACCTTTTTAAGTTGGTCTAAATAAGTATTTTTTTTCCGAAATCAAGAAGGTATTAATTTTTTCTTTCAAAATTATCATTTTCTAATAATTGTTAAACAACTTTATAAGAAGTCTTTCAAAATTTCTTTTACATTTTCCCATGCATAGATCAAAGGATCTTTTAGTAAAATAACATATTTAATTAGTATTATTAAGTAACTTTCTTAATGAGTATGTTAAAACCTTGAAAATCACTTTAATAAACAGAGGGAGTACCTTTTTAAATAATGGGTTGACTTAAATTGAGATCCATTTTTTCTGCATGATGCATGTTAGAATTAAAGATGAACACGATCCAAAGCATTTATACTATGCATTTGGCTATAAAAATTTTCTATTAAACTAGCATTCTTCCTTTGATTAAAAGAAACTATAGGAATTTCTTTTATGATTGTAAATATTTTTGTGTTAGCCAGCACTAGGGTATTAAGATTAACAATTAAAAGTTCAAATAGAAGTTAATCACGGAGAAAAGGAATTGTATTGGCCAACTTGCTCTTTTCATCTAGGTGCTAATCTTAAGTGTTTAAGCAACATATGTCTAGACGTTGAATTAGAACTTCTTAAGTTCCTTAATCATTACTCTAAAAATGCCAATTAGTATTTTTTTTGGTTATATTATTATGGGCAATTCAATTTGCAAATGATCAACTTGGATAACATGTCTGGAAATTTTAATAAGAAGTGTTGAATGTACTTGCGTGCGTGGTAACTTGGTCATCTCCATAATCATCTAGTCACCCACAGCTTGTTTGGATGGTTATTATCTATGGTATTATATCGTATTGTTACTTTGAATATGATGTTTTTTTGATTGTTACTTAAATTTTATTGTATCGTATCACTAAATCCATCGTTACATAATTAGAAAATGTGCCACTTTATGTAACGGTCAATTTGATGTGGTCGCATCGTTAACTTATCTTTTTCCCTCATTTCACCCTTCATTATTATTAAATATGTGACGACCCAAAGGGTCATCACCATAATTCTTCCTTTTTTCATGCTTTTGAGACCTTGAAAACCTCGCTTTTAGTTGCCTTGATTTGCGTGCGCAGTCCGGGCGCGAAGCCGGAAAGTTTTTATGTTAAAATATGCGAATTTTGTGAAAAATTTAAAGAATTTTGATATTAATATTGATAAAGTTGACTTTGGTCTTTGGGTAAATGTACCCGGACCCATAATATGACGATCTCGGGAGGTCCGTAGAAAAATATAAAACTCGGGCATATTCCCGGAATCGAAATCCGAGGTCCCGAGCCCAAGTATAGAATTTTTGAAAGAAATTATTTTTTTGAAAATGATATGAAAATTTGAAATGAAAATGAGTTAGAAAATATAGGTATCGGGCTCGTATTTTGGTTCCGACGCTTAGTACATGTCTTAAATATGTGTTAAGCGCTTTCTATGAAATTTGGTCGAAATCGAACGTCGTTTGACGTGTTTCGGACCTAAATATTTAAAGTTAAAGGTTTATGAACTTTGAAATGAAAATGATGATTTTGGGGGTTTGATTCATTGAATTTGATGTTATTTTAGCGATTTGATCGCTCGAGCAAGTTCGTAGAATGTTGTTGATTTAGTGTGTGTGTTTGGTCAAGAGCCCCGAGGGCTCGGGAGTGATTCGGAGGTGGTTCGGGGTGGTTTTCACTTAGAAAAATACATCAGATTTTCATGTTTGTTGAAGACCATCAGTTACTCTTCGCGAACGCGACCCTAGGCTCGCATTCGCATAACCCAGCCTCCAGCCTTCTTCGCGTTCGCGGAAGCTCCCCGCGTTCGCACTGCTTTGCCTATCTCTTATACCTGTTTGCATTCTCACCTTCGCGAATGCATAGGCCAAAGCTGGACCCCCTCCCCCCACCCCCCACTGCCCTTCTATGCGTTCGCAAAAACCTATCGCGAACGCGATGTGCACCTGACTTGCCTTCTTCGCGAACGCGACGTAGTGTCTAATGTTTATGTATTTAAGCTAAGAATGAGTGGGGATTACTTACCTTGTGATATTATGTTGAAACCCTCTCTTTGAAATCTCCAAAATCGCCTAGGAATTGAGTGAGAAACGAGAGAAATGGCTTAGGGTTTGAATTAAAAGAATCCCTCTGCCTAGCCATTTTTGCTTCTGCGGAAGGGATACCGCTTCTGCGGTTTTGGGTCGTTTTTACAATCCTGGCGTAGGCTGGGAGAACCGCTTCTGCGGTCCAGAAACTGTTGGTGCGCAACCGCTTCTGTGGTCTGGAGATCGATTCTGCGATTTCCCTGGGCTGTCCATGTTCCGCTTCTGCGGTCAAGTGACCGCTTTTGTTGTCACCCCTTTTGCAGTCACCGCTTTTGCGGTCAAAGAGCCGCAGAAGCGGTTTTGATAGAAGTAGATGTGCTTCCTTTCAAATTCCGACTTCACTCAAACCTCGACCATTTGATGCTTGGGGCTCCCGAACCCTGCCCGAACATACCAACAAGTCTGAAATCACGAGGCGAACCTTGACGAACCTTTGAAACACCCAAAACAATGATAAATCAAGGAATCGAACCTCAAAACCAATTGAATCAACTTATTGAATTTTAAGTTCTTAATTTCCTTTCAACGGGTCCAAACGCCCTTAAACTACTCGGATTGACCCCAAACTTTACGGGTAGGTCTTATATGATATGTTGGACTTGTACCAAGTTTCGGAACCGGAATCCGAACCCAATACGTAGGTTTTCAGTGAATACTTAAATTCTTTAATTCTTTAAAACTTCGATTTAACATTTTTACATAAAAATTCATTACTCGGGTTAGAGACCTCGGAATTCAATTCCGAGTATGTGCCCAGGTCCCATATTTTTTCCGGACTTCCCGGGACCATCAAATCATGAATCCGAATCCGTTTTCCAAGAAATTTAACCGAAGTCAAACTTGGCCTTTTAAGAAATCCTTAAGGAAATAATTGGTTCCATTTTCACTCAAAACTCTTCTAACTCCCGAACTAATCGCCCCCGCAAGTCATAATTAAGCTAAAGAAAGCGCGGGAAGTTTTATTTAAGAAAACAGGGTTCTAAACAGTAAAACGACCAATCGGGTCGTTATAAATACAATACAATACAATACATTATGAGACAATACGATACGATACGATTGAGATAATATGTGACAACCATCCAAATAAGCTGCTAATTGTAAACATAATTATATTACTTATCCACTAAATTAGCATTTTTTTAGTTATATACTGCTATTGGTAATTGAACCTTGCACGTGATTCAATTAAATGAACTAACTGCTTGTTAATTGCTTATTTTACAAGCTTGGATCACAAGGTCACATGACAATTTGATTAGTAGTGCGTGTGGCTTTCCTTCTCTCTTTAAGATATACATGTGAAGTGATTCTTCATTTCTCTAATAGTTAAAGGTTAAGATGACTTTTCAACAAACAAAGAAACCAAAAGACCATGATCTTTCAGACTGACTAAGTACGAAAAAAAACTAACTTGCTAAACCTTACCACAATAGGAGTCGCATTTTCGCGACACAAAAAAAAAATAATCCATATTATATTTACAACAAACAGGAAGGAAATAGATTTCGAAGTAAAGAAAAAGCATCAGGAGATGGACCAAGAGGAGCTTAATTATTTCCTGGTAAAATAACATAGTGGATATTGTTAAGAGAATGAAAAGATTTGTTGCTAACTGTATTTATCATATCAAGATCATTAATATGATTACCAAGGGAAAAGAAACACGTTAAATGGTGAATATGAGATTATCTTAACACTAAATATTTTCACAATATTGATCGTTAATAATAGAGGAATGAAACTGATTAGCATTAGCAAAACAAAAGATGTACAAGAAATTAAATTAGAGGCAAATGATAGGTTTTACGGTCTATCTTCTTTTTATTGTTAAAATTTTGGCTTTTGCATTGCGTTGTTTCCCATTATTCGTATCTCGAGATGAAAAAGCTTCTTTAATATCGAGGTGTTAACGGTCGTTAGTCTTGAATTTTAGGCGATTCGGAGACCGTCGTCCGAATTCACGAAGATGACATGCACATTAGTACATGAAAAATTGGAATCATCCTGAATTTCTATTTTATATTTTCCTTGGCTAGCCTTTTCTTCTCACCCTCATCCGCGGCTGCTTGCAAACCATTCTCGAATTGAAGGTCCTTGACTTGCTTTTCCAGTTTGCTTATGGTAGCCCTATATTCATTTTCTTTGGCCAACTAATCCCATTGCGCTTGTGACGCCTCGACATAATCTTGAAGATGGGGTCTTTCGGCCTTCCAAACACAATCTCCCTTTTATACCAAGCAAAGTTAGGGTGAGTTCAAAATTTGAGAAATGAAACACGTTGTGGGCCGAGTCCAAAAACGTTACCGACGCCTTTATGATGTCTCCTCTAGGCCTAATCTTCAGCAACCTAGTGAGACCTCCCAAATATAGATTGACCTTATCTTGACTCGATTTACCCAGATCTTTCCACCATATACACAGCTCTAAAGGAATTTTGTTCATGACTGTTATTGGCAAATTTTGACTCGTGCTCATTCTGCACATTTATTAGGGTGATTACGTAAAATCATGATTCATTTGACTCAAAACAAGATTGACACTATTTTTTTCCTCACATTTTCATTTCAAAAATAAAAACCCGGCTTTGAAAATACGGCCTTTCAGTATTTCCGGGGAGAAGATTTTAAGGATGTGCTTGCTAATCGGCCTAAAATTTTGAAAAGAGACCAAAGGTGGTTGTTCTTGCAAAAATAGCCTTCCGGCATCCTTTTGGGGACATTCAGCTATTTTTGACAAGAAAGGCATCACCTTACTTATTTGCAACAAAGCAATAAATTTTTTTTGGGTTTTTTTTTTGGAATATTTTTGCAAAAAAGGAAGTTAGATCCGATGGCGGTTGCCTACGTATCCCACATCCGGTGAGAATCAAAATGGCGTAGTTCACGCAATTTTGACAAAACAAAAGATACTTTTTCTTAAAAAAAAAAAACAAAAAACCCCTTTTTTCAAAATTTCGACAGAGTTTCAGTGTATTTTGGACATTGGTTTTTCAAAAACAGACAATTATCTCTCTCAGCCCTTGCATTGACTTTCCTTCTCAACTTTTCCCCTATGAGCCGGTCAATATGCAAATCCAAAGCAAATGAATGCACAAGCAGCAAGTATGATGCATCAGGATGGTCTTTTCATTTCGGGTACACCTGTCCTAGACAGACCGAACCCCTGTGTTGAGTCTCCAAAGTCAGATGCACATGATGTAAACAAACGTTCCTACTGGGGATCCGGCGTGAGGTTGAGTTATTCTAGGTTCAAAACCTGGGTGTATTGTTTTAGACTTGTGTACCCGAGCGAATAACTCGAGTCGAGGACGGGGCTACGTGCCAGGAACCAAAAGGTCATCCGGCATAGTAACTTGTCCGAGCATCTTTCTTATTTCAAGGTATGACACTAACAGAATAGGGAGTCACAGCCAGCATGCACATCCCCGGAGATGAGCAGAGAAGGGTTTCGTAACCGTTTATATACAGTTCAGATAATATCAAAGCGGCAAAAAGCAGCATTTAGCACATTAGCCCCAAAAATATAATAAAATTAGATAACAAATAAAGACAAATATAATAATTATTCTAAGCTCGAATTCTCGAACCCTGAACCAGATATTCTTGGTTCTTGTCTCTAGAAGAGTCGTCAGAGCTGTCACACCTCCTTTTACCTACATCCCCGTAAAGGTGTATATAAGGGAGTTTTTCCGACTTAAAGTGATAATCAAAACGGAATTATTTATTTATTAAATTTAGAGTCGCTACTTGGGATAATTATGGTGTCCCAAGTCACCACTTCAAATCGTGAATCGAAGAAATATTGACTCTGTATTACAGTCCGCGAACACAGAATTCCGGGTATGAAATTCTGTTAATCCGAGAGAAGGTGTTAGGCATTCCCGGATTCCGTGGTTCTAGCACGACCGCTCAACTATTACAATTGGCCTATTATCTGATTTAATACATGTTTTAGCCTATGGTTCACTTTTAACTTATTAATGCAATGTTATTAAAATATGTCTTGAACCACGTCACATAAATGCACCCACGGTCCTCGACATATATTACCTAACATTGTTGAGATTTGAATTTATGTCACATAAATGTGCACCCGAGTTTAGGAAGGTAAATTATTAAAATAGCGCACCTAAAGCAACTACATGTTTGCAATTTTGCGAGGGCCATGAAAATTCGCTAAATGGCATGCATCGATTTCTAGGGATAAGCAAGATCAATTAAACGAGGGCCATGCAATTGAGATTTTTTTTCGGCACAACACACCTCGATTTATTCTAACCAAAAGTTTATGAATATGGCTCCGTGAGGGCCACAAATTATGACTCGTCTAATATGGCTCACCTCAAATTCATTTTAGAGAGTCTAATTAATTATGGAAGAAAAGAAACCCCAAGAGTTTAGAATATCTTCTATGCTAAAAGCCCGAACTAAATTTTCTATCAGCAAACAAGCATGCGACAGAACGGGGCCAACGAAACAAAACAGGCCCAAACGATACCAAATACGCAATTTCGATTTTGGGCAAGTCTTTTCAGATTCAGGCCCAATATGAGCCTAAGACCCAGTGAGTTTGAGACTGACGAGCAGGGACTCGACTTCGAATACCTGAAGTGCCCAAGTTGCATCCTAAAAGTGATGAAGGAACCAATGTTTAACAACGGCAAACATGCTAATTCATGAAATTCTCTAAACACAAAATTAAGGTTCAACTTTGACACTAAACGATATGCAACTTTAAATCTCAAAACTTTACAAAAAGCACTTAACATATATATAAGACTTGTACCGGGCATCGGAACCAAAATGCGAGCCTGATACCATAGTCTTCTGATCAATTTTCGTTTCAAAATTCCATATAAATTCCAGAAAAACAATTTCACACAAAAATTTACTTCTCGGGCTCGGGACCTTGGATTTTGATTTCGGGAATACGCCCGAGTCCCATATTTTCCTACGGAGCCTCCGGGACCGTCACATCACAGGTCCGGGTCCGTTTACCCAAAATATTGACCGAAGTCAACTTTAATCATTTTAAAGTCACAATTAGCATATTTTAACATATAAACTTTTCGGCTACGCGCCCGATTGTGCATGCAAATTGAGGCAACTAAAAACGAGGTTTTCAAGGCCTTAGAAGTACGAAAAAGGGAGAAATCCGGTGATGACCCATTGTGTCGTCACATTCTCCACCTCTAAAACAACCGTTCGTCTTCGAACGGACAAAAGAAAGAAGTACTTGAATCGGAAAATAGATGAGGATAACGGCTCTGCATATCTGACTCGGACTCCCAGGACGATGCCTTAGGAGGCTGACCTCTCCACTGAACACGCACAAAAGGAAAACTCTTCGACCTCTACTGTTGAACCTTCCGGTCTAAAATAGCCATTGGCTCCTCCTTATAAGATAGATCCTTGTCCAATTGGATAGTGCTGAAATCTAACACGTGCGATGGATCGCCGTGATACTTCTGGAGCATAGATACTTGTAACACTGGATACACTGTTGAAAATCTAGGCGGCAAGGCAAGTTTATAAGCCACCTCTTCCATGTGATCTAGAATCTCAAATGTACCGATGAACCTAGGGCTAAGCTTGCCCTTCTTCCCGAATCTCATCACGCTATTCATAGGTGATACACGGAGCAATACCCGCTCGCCAACCATGAAAACAACATCTCTGACCTTGTGGTCTACATAACTCTTCTGTCTGGACTGAGCTGTACGAAGCTTATCCTAAATAATCCGGACCTTATCCAAGGCCTCCTGAACCAAATCTGTACCTAATAACCGAGCGTCTCCCGACTCAAACCATCCGACTGGAGACCGACATCGCCTACCTTACAATGCCTCATAAGGAGCCATCTGGATGCTGGACTGGTAGCTGCTGTTGTAGGCGAACTCTGCTAACGACAAAAACTGGTCCCACGAGCTTCTAAAATCAGTGACATAGGCTCGGAGCATATCCTCAAGAATTTGAATAGTCCTCTCGGACTGACTGTCCGTCTGGGGATAGAATGCTATACTCAACTCAACCTGGGTGCCCAACTCTCGTTGAACACCTCTCTAAAAATACGAGGTAAACTGTGTACCCCGGTCCGAAAAGACAGAAATAGGCACCTCGTGAAGGCGAACAATCTCCCTGATGTAGATCTCAGCTAACCTCTCGGATGAATAGGTGGCTGCAACATGAACAAAATACGCTGACTTGGTCAGCCTATCGACAATAACCCAAACTGTATTAAACTTCTTCCGAGTCATCGGAAGGCCAGTAACGAAATACATGGTAATCCTCTACCACTTCCACTCGGGAAGCTCAATCCTCTGAAATAAACCACCGGGCCTCTAATGCTTATACTTAGCCTGTTGATAGTTCAAACATAAAGCCACATATGCAACTATATCTTTGTTCATTCTACACCACCAATATTGTTGCCTCAGATCCTGATACATCTTCGCGGCGCCTGAGTTAATAGAATACCGAGAACTATGGGCCTCCGCTAAGATCAACGCTCGAATCTCATTAACATTTGGCACACAAACTCGCCCCTGCAATCTCAAAACACCATCATCACCCAAGGTCACTTTATTGGCACCTCCACACTGCGCGGTGTCTCTCAGGACACACAAATAGGGATTATCAATCTGCCGCTCACGAATACGCTCCAGTAATGAAGAACAAGCAACCGTGCAAGCTAACACTCTGCCAGGATCAGAAATATCCAATCTCACAAAACGATTGGCCAAGGCATGAACATCCAAAGCAAGCAATCTCTGGCTGACTGGAATATAAGCAAGACTACCCATGCTGGCAGACTTTCTACTCAACGCATCGACCACCACATTGGACTTTCCCGAGTGATACAAGATGGTAACATCATAATATTTCAACAACTCTAACCACCTCCCCTACCTCAAATTCAACTCCTTCTTCTTGAACAGGTACGGAAGACTCTTGTGATCAGTGTAAACCTCACACGTCACACCATATAGATAATGCCTCCAAATCTTCAAAGCATGAATAATTGCTGCCAACTCAAGATCATGAACCAGATAATTCTTCTCGTGTATCTTCAACTGGCTCGAAGCATAGGCAATGACTCTGCAGTCCTACATCAATACTACACCAAGCCCAATACGAGAAGCATCACAATAATTATATAAGGCCCTGAACCTGTGGGAAACACCAATATCGGTGCTGTAGTCAGAGCTGTCTTGAGCTTCTGAAATCTTGCCTCACACTCGTCTGACCACCTGAATTGGGCACCCTTCTGGGTCAACCTGGTCATCGGGGCTGCAATGGATGAAAACCCCTCCACGAACCGACAGTAGTAACCTGCTAACCCTAAGAAACTCCGAATCTCTGTAGCTAAAGCTGGTCGAGGCCAGTTCTTGACTGCCTCTATCTTCTTCGGGTCCACCTAAATACCCTCTGCTGATATAATGTGACCCAGAAAAGCAAACAAACTCAACCAGAACTCACACTTCGAGAACTTAGCATATAACTTACTATCCTTCAGAGTTTGAAGAACCACTCTGAGGTGCTGCTCATGCTCCTCCTGACTGCGGGAGTATATCAGAATATCATCAATAAAGACTATCACAAACAAGTCCAAACAAGCTCTGAACACTCGGTTCATCAACTCCATGAACACTGTTGGGGCATTAGTCAACCCAAATGACATGACCAAAAACTCATAATGCCCATACCTAGTATGAAATGTTGTCTTAGGGATATTAGACGCCCTAATCCTCAACTGATGGTAGCCAGATCTCAAATCTATCTTTGAAAACACCCTCGCACCCTGAAGCTGGCCGAATAAATCATCAATCCTCAGTAGTGGATACTTGTTCTTAATCGTCACCTTGTTCAATTACCGATAATCAATACACATCCTCATCAAACCGTCCTTTTTCTTCACAAATAACACTAGCGCACCCCAAGGCAAAACATTGGGTCTAATGAAACCCTTCTCAAGCAAGTCCTAAATCTGATCTTTTAACTCTTTAAACTCTAGCGGGGCCATGCAATACGGTAGAATGGAAATGGGTTGAGTGCCCATAGCTAGATCAATACAAAAATCAATATCCCTATCCGGTTGTATGCCTGACAGGCCTGAAGGGAAAACCTTGGGGAACTCCTGAACAATAGGAACAAAATCAATAGATGGGACCTCTGCGCTGGAATCACGAAAATAAGCCAGATAAGCTAAGCACCCCTTCTCGGCCAGACATCGAGCCTTCACATATGAAATAACACTGCGAGTGGTATGACCTGGGGTCCCTCTCCACTCTAGTCGAGGCAAATCTGGTAAAGCCAAGGTTACAGTCTTGGCATGGCAATCCAAGATTGCATGATACGGGGGCAACCAATCCATCCCTAATATGACGTCGAAGTCCACCATATCAAAGAGCAACAAATTAACACGAGTCTCAACACCCATAAACACCACAACACAGGAACGATGAACCCGATCAACCACTATAAAATTGCCCACTGGTGTAGATACATATACAGGAATTCTCAAGGCCTCACTAGGCATAACCAAGTAGGGTGCAAAATAGGACGACATATATGAATACGTAGATCAAGGGTCAAATAGCACTGAAGCATCTCTATCATAGACCAGAATAGTAACTGTAATGACAACATCTGATCACTCAGCCTCTGGCCTGGCTGGCAAAGCCTAACAACGGTGCTGAGCCCCACCTCCCTGAATCATATCCTTGGAACGATGGGCTGCTAACAGACCCCTACCTCTGGCGGTCTGAGCTCCACCTCTATGACCTCTACCTATACCTATATGTCCTCTACCCCTGCCTCTAACTGGCTGGGCAGGCTATAGAGCAACTGGTGCATGAATCATAGGACGAGGACCCTGCTACTGAGAACTACCCGAAGCTCGAGGGCAAAATCAGACAATGTGACTCGGGTCACCACAACCATAATAAGCCCTCGACTGATGAGACTACTGGACCTGTCAACCTAAATATCCTCCCCTGAAACTCTGAAGTGGTGGTGCACTAATGGGGGCTGGTGGTGCACTAAAAGACTGCTACTCAGTATAATATGGCTGAGAACCACTACCACCTGGAGTACCGTGAGAGACCTGGAGAGTTGACTGAAAGGGCCTTGGAGGATGGCCTCTACTATAAGAATCTCTACCTACAGACAAGGTACTGCTAAATCTACCAGAATGACGGGGCCTCTTATTAGAACCATGACCACCTCCTTGAGCAAGTGCCATCTCTATCCTGCTGGCCGCATTGACCGCCTCCTAAAACAGAAGCTCACTCCCGGCTTCCACAGCCATCTAAAGATGGATCGACTGAATCAACCGATCAATAAATCTCCGCACCCTCTCTCTATCGGTGCGAAGTATCATAATAACATGGCGTGCAAGATCAATAAATCGGGTCTCATACTACATGACTATCATAGAGCTCTGCTGGAACGCTCAAACTGCCTGCGAAGAGCATCTTGCTGAGTATCTCGGAGAAACTTCTCCAAAAATAACTCTGAAAACTGATCCCATGTCAATGATGGCAAGCCTGCTAGCCTGGCTAGAGAATAGTCTCTCCACCAAGTCTTAGCGGAACCTGCTAGGCGAAAAGTGGCGAAGCCGACCCTATTGGTCTCCACAATACCCATAGTCCGAAGAACTTCATAGCAGCTGAATAAGAAATCTTGAGCATCCTCTGAAGAAGTGCAATTATATGTGGTAGTGAAGAGCTTGTTGAATCGATCCAACCTCTACAGAGCATCGGCGGACATAGCCGCACCATTATCGGTCCGAGTCGCAATACCCGACTGGACTGCCACAGCTGGCAGAACTACGGGAACCTAAGGCTGAGGAGCTACTTGCTCTGGAGTACGTGTAGTGAGAGTCTAAACTCCTCCCTCAGTCTGAGATGTGGCTGGTGCTACTGGAAGCAAACCCGCTCGGGAGACGCTCTCCATAAAGCCTACCAATCGGACCAAAGCGTCCTGAAGAACTGGAGTGGCTATGAATCCCTCTGGGACTTGAGCTGGGCCCACCGGAGCTGCCGGAGCTGGAACCTCCTCATCATAATCAACATGAGGATCCACCTTTGGGACTACCGCTCGGGGCTGAGCTCTGCCCCTACCACGACCTCTAGCATGGCCTCGGCCTCTCCCTCTTCCCCTAATAGGAGCTGCTGCTGGGGGCTCGGGCTGCTGCACGGTATAAGAGGAAGCACGTATTCTCGCCATCTGCAAAAGAACAGAGTAGAAAGACAATCAATACTTGAGAAACGTAATCGCACGACAAAAAAGAACAAAGTGAAATTTTCCTAACTCGGTAGCCTCTAGTGGATAAATACAGACGTCTCCGTACCGATCCTTTAGACTCTACCGAGTTTTTCCGTGAGTTGTGAGACCTAAGTAACCTAGTGCTCTGATACCAACTTGTCACGACCCGGATTTTCCCGCAATCGGGAGTCGTGATGGCGCCTACTGTCGGAGCTAGGCAAGCCAAACACATAAATGTTTCAAATAACATCTTCAACAAAATAATTAACAGCGAGAAAATTAAATAATAGCGAAAGTATTAAAACTTGATAATTGAAAACAATTGAAGAAGTCTAAATATATCTCTACCCAGAGTCTGGTGTCACTAACTCACGAACTACTAAAGAGTGCTAAAAATATGTCCGAATAGAAGTACATCAATGTTTGTATCGATACGAGGAAAACAAACTAATAACATAGAAGGGAATCCAGCCTGTGGACGTCAGCTAGGCTACCTCACAAGTCCCTGGACTGAAGTCAGCTCCAGATCAATACTGCTACTGAGGTCAAAAGGCTGCTCCTAGATCTGTGCAAAAAGATTCATAGAGTGTAGCATCAACACAACCGACCCCATGTGCTGGTAAGTGTCTGGCCTAACCCCGACGAAGTAGAGACGAGGCCAGACAGGACCTACTGAAAACAACCTGTGCAGATATATGCAATAGAAGGGAAATATACAGAATTTAAACAGCTAAGAGGGAGGGGAGCATGCTATGGGGGTGTAGCAATTCAGATATTGAATCAACGAATAAAGAAATGGAACTATATAATAACATCAATTAAAGATAGCAGATAAATCAACAAATTTGCACGGCACCAACCTTCGTGCTTTTGCTATCGTTCTCACCAAAATAATCCAATAAGGTGCACGGCATTACCCTTCGTGCTTCTCCTCATATAAACTCTCATATCAAGGTACAGAATGACCCATCATGCATAATTATTCAAAACATGTCACGGAATGACCCTTCGTGCTTAAATATTCAAAACATGGCACGGAACGTCCCTTCGTGCATATTCACTCTTCCTCACCCAATCAACAATCACAACCAAACGGGGCGAGGGGATAGACAAACAATATTAAACATCCCAGCAAGGGAGAATAAAACAATCGCTAAGTCCTGGCAAGGGTACAACTAACATCTCAAATATCCCGGTAAGGTAGAATACATATAACACTTAAATCCCGGCAAAGGAGGAACAACAATAATAAGCTACACGTCCCGGCAAGGGAATAATCACATCACTTTCTCTTTTGATCACTTCTTTCTCAATTATCATATTCTCGTTCGAGCCAACGCTCCTAGAATGCACAAATCATAATTCTTCCTCCAACTTTTTCCATTATAAGAAACTTATCAATTTAACAAGGAAGAGGTATCACAAAATCTGAATAAACACAATTAAGACTCACGGTGATGCTAGACTCCGGTGTATAGATAGTCGTCACCATGCCTATACACCATACTCAACAGTTAGCAAATAGCAAACAACACCCTAATCCTATTCCCTCAAGCCAAAGTTATAATAAGCACTTACCTCGGTACAAAGAATAGCAATCAACTCTCTAATACCGCCTTTCCTTTAAAATCCGACTCTGAAACAACGATATCTAGGCATGATTAATTCAATAATATCAATAAAGACTCAAAAACATAACCTTATAGCCTAGAAATGAAGTTCCTAGCATTCTTCCAAAAATACCAAAATTCGACCCCGGGCCCACATGGTCCAAACACGAGGCTCGGACCCAAACCTGATCACCCATAATCCCACGAGTTCAAATATGTAATTATTTTAATATTTGACCCTAAATTGAGGTTGAAACACCCACAATTCCCAAAAAATCTAACTCTACCCAAAACCCCCATTGAAACACCCACAATTCCCAAAAAAACTAACTCTACCCAAAAGCCCTAATTTCCACTTTGATTTCATGATTTTAGGCTTAGAATCTAGTGATTAGTTGGAGAAATTAAGATAAATCGAGGTTAGGAACACTCACCTATGAAGTTATGGAGGAAGAACTCTTCAAAATTCGTCTATGGAGTGTGAGGGAGAAGAGCTCGTGTGAAAAAAATTAAGAAATCCCGTCGTTGTTCTATTTTTAAGCTTTTAAAATAACTGGGCAAAAAATGCCCTATGTGATCGCAGAAGAGGGAATGCGATCGCATAGGGTCTGGTTTGGAGAGCTCTGCGATCGCAGAAGAGAAGTTACGAACGTATAGGAGAAAAATGATGGGGGCTGAACTTGCACAATGCAGTCGCGGAGGGTAGAATGCGATCGCATAGAAGGATTTCTGAACTCAGCAATTTGCTCTATGCGATCACGGCCTATCCTATGCGATCGCAGAGAAGGATTACCTGGGCAACTGACAGCAGCAAATCCGCAATTTCCTAAGGCCAAAAACACCCCGAGCCACCTCCGAGTCACTCCCGAGCCCTCGGGGCTCCTAACTAAAACACACACACTAACTCAACAACATTCTACGAACTTAATCAAGCGATCAAATTGCCAAAATAACATCAAAATCAATGAATCAAGCCTTAAAATCATCATTTTTCATTCTAACTTCATAAACTTCAAACTTTAGATATTTAGGTCCGAAACACGTCAAACAATGTCCGATTTCGACCAAACTTTATAGAAAACGCTTAACATATATATGACTTGTACCGGGCGTCGGAGCCAAAATACGAACCTGATACCATAGTCTTATGATCAAGTTTCATTTCAAAATTCCATATAAATTCCAAAAAACTAATTTCACACAAAAATTCATTTCTCGGGCTCGGGACCTCAGATTTTGATTCTGGGAATATGCCTGAGTCCCATATATTTTTACGGATCCTCCGGGACTGTCACATCACAAGTCCGGGTCCGTTTACCTAAAATATTAACTGAAGTCAACTTTAATTATTTTAAAGTCAAAATTTAGCATATTTTCACATATTTTAACATATAAACTTTCCGTCTATGCGCTCGTACTACGCACGTAAATCGAGGCAACTAAAATCGAGGTTTTGAAGGCCTTGGAAGCACGAAAAGAGGGAGAAATCCAAAGATGACCCTTTGGGTCATTACAGCGTTTCTGCATTGCATAAGGCTAACATTCTGCCTTCTGAGACTAAGCTCTATCTCCTTCTGCATTTTTGCATTGCATAAGGCTACCATTCTACCTTTCAAGACAAAGCTTTGTCTGCATCTACATTCTTGCATTGCATAAGGCTATCATTCTGCCTTCCGAGACTAAGCTATGTATCCATCTGCATTCTTGAATTGCATAAGGCTACCATTCTGCCTTCCGACTAAGCTCTATCTCGATCTGCATTTCTGCATTGCATAAGGCTACCATTCTACCTTCCGAGATGAAGCTATATCTCCATCTGCATTTCTACATTGCATAAGGCTACCATTCTGTCTTCCGAGGTTAAGCTCTACCTCCATCTGCACTTCTACATTGCATAAGGCTACCATTCTGCCTTCCGAGGTTAAGCTCTACCTCAATCTACATTTCTGCATTGTATAAGGCTACCATTCTGCCTTCCGAGCTTAAGCTCTACCTCCATTTGCATGGCTAAAATATCGCCACCTTATTTACATTTGCATGGCTAAAAGATCTCCACATTATTTATATTTGTATCGGCTGAAATATCACTACCTTATTTATATTCGCATCGGCTAAAAGATCGCCACCTCATTTACATTTGCATAGGCTGAAAGATCGACGCCTTATCCGCATTTGCATCGCCTGAAAGATCTCCACCTTATTTACATTTTCATTGGCCGAAAGATCGCCACCTACTACATTGCATGGGCTCAAAGATCTCTAAAATATCCGAAGGCGTCATTGTTCAGAGGCACCATTCTCATAGCCCGAGAACACCATTTCATGGCATGAGGACCCATTTCTTTATCTTTTGCATATCATTATTCAAAGGCATCATAGTTCAGAGGCATCATTCTCATATCCCGAGAGTATCATTTCATGGCCCGCGAATCCTTTACGATACTCTTCATGGCCCAGGACATAATGGTCCAAGGACATCATCCTAACCGTCCAAAGAAAACTTTCATGGTCCAATGAAAATTTGCATCATGTTTAAATTTATGCAAAATAAATGCTTGTATCGCTTCCTTGCAAGTGAACCATCGAGCAACGACCATCTCATCAGGAGCTATCCTGGTCTAGTTCCAGTAGCCCCAATAGGTTTCAAACCATTCACCCCGACCTGAATATTGCGTCCGTTCTTGAAGAGTCTCCATCGACATAATCCGCCGACAGATCCCGAACTACATACGGCCTAATTCCTGTAAAACCAGGGATATGTAGGCAGCTCAGAAGCCAGATTATGGCCTAATTCTCCTCGAACCATTTCGTTCGGTCAAAATTAGCCATTATATCTTTACCCAACAACTCTTTCATCCTTCCCGGGTAAAGAGGGGCAGCTGTTGATGCCCAATTTTTTCCTGTATATTTTAATGTGCAAAATACTTTCAAAATAGCATGTATATGCATATATATAAGTATGTCTCAAGATTTTATTATTTTTCTCTTAATTTTTAAAGATTTTAAAATTAATTTATTGCCCTATTTTATCAAGAAAAACCCAAAAATTATACCTAAAATTATCATTTTGGAGGATTCATTTATGGAATTCTCATATTTATATTAAAATATAGCTAACATAAGTTTTGCATATTTTTACAAATTTATTTAGTATTTTTTAAGCTAAATTGCATATAATTGCATTATTAGCCTCTTTTAAGATTCAATTGTAATAATATTTTAAAATTTGCTTCAGTATTTTTTATTTTGATAATTATGTAATATTAATTATTTTAGGGACTTTAATTTATATTCAAAAATTAGTATACTATTTTTATAATATCAAACACGGGAAAATTGGCTATTTAAATGCTAGCTCCGTTTATTTCAATTATAGACCTAAATCAACCGTCAATTAAACCCAATATCAAACCTAATTACCCTGACCTGAACCCCGTTCAAACCGACCCAGACCCGTTTCCCACCTACTCACTCTAATCTCAACCGTTGATTTTCCAGATCAACGGTCCCTATTTCCCTTTCCTTTTTTAATTCCCCAATGCCCCCAACCCTAATCATTTCCTGTCTGAAGCAGCCCTTGAATCCCCCCCCCCCTCTCCCAGTTCTCTCTTAAGCTCCCCTCAAACCCTAGCCGCCTCCTATTTATACCTAATCTTTCTCTAGGTATTTTTGTACCCAAAATTCATTCAAAATAATATATAAGCGCACCCAAGAGTTTTGGTACTTTTCCAAATATTTAATGATTTTAAACCAATTTATTATCTATTTTAATACTACAGAATTCAATAATTATCAATTTCGGTGAATAACTTATTTTATTCTCAAATTTATACCAAAATATAATTAACGTGATTTTTGCATTTTTTTTACAAATTTATTTGGTATTTTTAAAGCTAAATTGCATATAATTGCAATCATAGCCTATTTTACGATTAATAGTGTTTTATAATTATAAAATTAGTTCCAGTATTTTTTACTTAATATTTATGAATTATTAAGGGGATTAGTGCTTTTAATTTTCTCCCAAAGTCATTTTCACTGTTTTTATAAAATTAAACAATGGAAAATTGGCTATTTAAATACTAGCGCAATCTATTTCAATTTTAGCCTTAAATCAGGCCCAATCTCAACCCCAAATTCCGAACCCAATTCCATTTTAACTCAACCCACGACCCAATTCCAAATAACCCACCGACCCCTACTATTAATCCAGGCTGTTGATCATTTTGATCAACGACCATAAATCACCCCTTTTTTTTAATCCAAATGACCACCCTAATTCCCTCATTCTCTTCTATTAGCCGCCCTTGAATCCCCTCTCCTCTCTGATTCTCCCTAAGACCTAAACCTAACCCTAGCTGCCTCCCTCCGGTTACAAACCAAAACCGCCTGAATCCATGGCTTCCAAAGCAATTAAAGGCATGTACCTACCTCCAATGGCTCATGCATGCCTGTTGTTTGAAGAATCGAGGCCAGACCTCGAGGGTCTTCACTCAGACCTTCGCTTACTCGAAGATCCCGTCCATCTCCAGCCTTTCTCTGGTGGCTCTTGGTCTTTTGAGCCCGAGTATGATATTCTCTGGCTTAGATCGTGACTTTTCCAGGCCTTTCTCACTTCTAGGTTTCTTCTGAAACCCTAACCTTTTGAGGTTCTTCTGATTTCTCTAGATCTATTCTAGATCTGTGTTTATTTTAAGGTTTCAAACGTTTTCTCAAAGTTCTTTTAAAAGCTTTGCTTTCAAACCCTTCGTCTTCCCCGACTTAGGGTTTTCTCTGATTTTAACATGCTCTACGGTGACTCTTATGTGTTTCTTTCTACTGTATTTGCGCTACTGTGATTCTTATGTTTTTTCTTCTACTGTGTTTTCTTCTACTTTGTTCTTATGATTTCCCCTACTGTATTTTGCACGATTGTTCTTTTACTATGTTTTTCATGAAGTTTTCTTTGCTGGGAAATACATGTTAAATGTCTAAGTTCCTTTGAGATTTTTGAACTTATTTTGTTGTTATTTCTGCCCGATTCACTAGTTTTCATCTCTAAACACGATTAATGGTAAAAACCCTAGAATTTGGGGTTTTATTCGAGTTTTGAAGCTACTGGTTACGTGATTTGTTTGTCTCTCATCTCTGAACTTGTTTGGTTTCAAAAACCCTAATCTCTGAGTTCCTGAAGTTGTTTCATATTTGTTTCAATTTTGCTTCTCCATGTGGTTTTGATTTTCGCTAAACTCTAAAAGACCTTGTTTACTTGACCTCTTTGGCATGCTTCTGATACCCTCTTCCCCCTGCTACTAGATTAGCCTATACGACTGTTATGTTTCGTTAATACTACTGTTTCTCTTTGCCATGATTTAACCTCACATGCTAATGTTGTGCATTCTTTATATATGCTGTTTGTCCCTCTAGAATGACATTCAATTTAGGGACTGATTTGAGACTTCCTTGTGCAAGCCTGATTGATTCTTTCCTTGTTTAATTTGAAGACTCTCTTTAACCTTTCGATTCCCCAATTTTTTACTTGGTTCATTAGTGATTTTGAATCCCTGATTCCCTGATTTACTATGTACCAATTGATTTACTTTGTTCTTGCCTTATTCATTTAACCGTATATTTCAAATTTTCTTTCCTTAATTAAAACCCCTATGTATTTACCCCTTATTTGTATGCTATGCACAATATGTTTACTTGATCTCCTTCCTTAAACAACTTCTGCCCTTTACCGTTCAAATTTGAACTCCTTAATTAAAGGAATTTCTGCAACTAATTGATTCTAATTGATACATAGCTATTTTCTTGCGCTGTTCCCTGCATGGTTTAAAACTATAAATACTTGACTCTTTCATTAAAACACACACCAACACTCGTGTCTTTTCTGAACTCACACTCACACACAAAAAGTATTCTCGTGTTGTTTGTACTGTGGTCGACTTGCAAGATTTCTGCTTTCTTTTACTTGTCTCTTTCTGAAACTGGTATGTCCTTTATTTAAACTTTTGCCTCACCCCTATATGTTGATTTAGTAGTTTATTTTCTTGTTTGGTTTGCTGTTCATATTCTGTAACTTTTGAAGCATTTTCTTTCTTTGCTTCTGTTCCTATATGAATCCCTACCCCTAATTCCCCTATGTTTTTGAGCTATGTTTTAAAACCATTGCAATATATATGGAATTATTGTCCATGGATATGAACTGGACCCTTTATGTCCTAAGCTAATTCAATTTCCCATCCTCATTCCCTTTCTATGTGTGCTGAGTTAAAGCCTTAGCCTGACAGTATTCTAATCACTACCCAGGCCATGGCTTGACCTTCAATGGGTCCTTACTCTCCAATATTTGGCTAACAGGCTGGTCAGGGGTGTGCCAGCACTCTATGTTGCCGGTCATGACCACCAGCTTGCCTTGGCATTCCCTAATCCCCTCTATTGCACTTGCACTTGTTCCTAGAATCTAAGTTCTGCCCTGTCACGACCCCAACAAGGTCGCGATGGCGCCCAATACACTACTAGGCAAACCCGACCATTTATAACAATATTCCCATTTATTAAACAGATGAAGATAAATGCCATTTAAGTCAAAGGTCTAAAATACTAATAAAAGTGCGGAAAATCTAACAAAATATAGTTTACAATCCCAACCAAGGACCTGGTGTCATGATCATGAGCCTCTAAAACAATGTTTGCATCCTAATACAAATCCATCTAAAAGCTGAAAGTACAGAATATAAAGATAGGGATAGAAGGGAGAATCAACGGCTTCAAACGCCCTACAGATACCTCAAATACTCTCGGAATAAGAACTCTTGAAAGATGGTCAAAGCTCACTCTACCTGTGAATGCCCTGGATCTGCACACAAGGTGCAGGGAGTGATGTGAGTACTCCGACCCAGTGAGAAATAAACATAACTACAGTCTGAAAGTAAGAAAACTCAGTAAATGCACAAAGTATTCTATATCTAGCAGTTTAAATCCATATTAGTGAAAACAGTACCAACAAGTAATACAGACAAGGTATAATGCATGAAAGAATGCAACAAATATAATGATACACTCTAGTACCCGCTGCGGCGTGCAGCTCACTCCACTTATTTAACATCAACGGCACTCACTGGGGGTGTATACAGACTCCGGAGGGGATCCTACAGCCCAACCACAATATCAGCCATGTCGTGGCATCAAACATGGTCTCGGCCTCAATATCAATACATCACCGCTGCGGCGTGCAGCCCGATCCATATCAACAGAAACATCCTCACTATCGGGTCCTCGACCCATCTCTGTCAAATAAGTTCACAGCCAATCAGACATGACATACTATAGGGATCTTAGCCTTCATATCCTTTTTCATTTAATATTCATGTATAAAACATAGTTATTATATTGTTTTTAACAGTTGAAAACAAGATTGAGAGTATATGTTATGCATACAAGCGAAAAAAACACATAAGGATCCCCTAAGGATTCTACAGGTCGGCAAAAGGCCCAAACACAGCAATAAGCCCAATTCACAGTGATAAAGTATGCGTCTCAATCGCCAATATAGTAGAAACTAACACTCGGGATGGACCAAGTCTTAATCCCCAATAGTAAATGACCCCACATACATTGTGGAATTCGTTTCACGCCTCAATATAGCATTACGATGTGAAAATCCGGGGTTTCAAACACTTAGAGCAGCATTTACATCCCTTACTCACCTCTAACCGGCCAAAGACTAGCTCACAATGCCCTTTCCTATCAAATCGACCTCCTCGCGCGTTGAATCTGGCCAAAACCACAAAGAATACATTACAATAGGCAAAGGGAATATAACCCAATCTAAAAGACTCAAAAAATATCGAAAATTACGGAGTTGGCAAAACCCGAGCCCCGGGCCCACTTCTCGAAAGTCAGAAATTTTGACACCAAAATGTTCCTTATCTCGCCACGAGTCTATACATGTAAAATTAATCAAAATCGGTGTCCAAATGCTCCCTCAAATTCTAATTTCTCATTCCAAAACCCAAGCCCTAGTTCTTCCCTTTTTACTCAAATTCCATGAATTTAGGTGTTGAAATCACAATTAGATGATGTTTCTAGGCCATAGGACTTACCTCCAATTGATTCCCAGTCAAATCCCTCTTAAAATCTCGTCAAAAGCTCCCAGGTTGCTTAACAATGGTGGAAATTAAAATAGAGTTGGCTCGCGGATGAAATATTATTAAAACCCTTCTGCCCAGCTGACGAGTCCTTCTTCGTGAACGCGATGGCCAAAAATCAATTGGGCCACTTTTACTCTATGCGAACGTGGAGCCCATCCCGCAAACGCGATGCTCTGCCTGGCCCAACTACACGAATGCGTCTCCATGACCGCGAACGTAAAGACCAATCAGCTCCCCTTTCGCGAACGCGAGCCCCAGTCGATGCACAAGGTTAGGGACCCCCAAACTCCTTCTACGTGAACGTGAAGGCCAACGGCCTCATGCCTACGCGAACGCAGTCGATGCCTCACAAATGCGAAGGCCAAAATTGGCCTGCAACTGCTGTTGCAAAATCTGCAACTCCTCAACCCCTCGAAACTCTCCAATAGCTATCCGAAATCACCCCGAGGCCTCCGAGACCCCAACCAAAAGCACAGATGTGACCCAAAACCTTGCTCAAACTTGCTCGAACCATCAAATCACCATAGTTAACACCAAAATCATCAAATTTCACCAAATCAAAGCCTAAGTTTATCAAATTCTTCCGAATCTCACATTTGATCGAAAACCCGACCTAACCACTTCCGATTCAATTGAAATTTTGCACACACATCACAACTCACCTAACGAAGCTACTGCAACTCTCGGAATTCCATTCCGACCCTCGAATCAAAATCTCACCTATCAACCGGATATCGCCAAAATGCTAACTTTGCCGATTCAAGCCTAATTCTACACCGAGCCTCTAAAATTTCTTCCGATTGCGCTCCTAAGTCTCAAATCATCCCTCGAAGCTAATCGAATCGTTGAAAATCACACCCGAGCTCTCTAACTCACAATTTAACTTTCAGTTGACTTTTCTAACCCAACCTTTCATTGAAGAGACTAATTGCCCCATTTCCTACCAAATCCAATCCGCATCAACTCAAACTCATCCCACGCTTATAATAAATCACGAATAAGCAATAAACGAGGAAAACGAGAAGGAAACACATGAGACGACGGGTCGGGTTGTCACATCCTCCCCAACTAAACCAAACGCTCGTCCTCGAGCGGGTCAAGAAACATACCTAAAGTATCAAATAGGTGAAGGTATCTGCTTTGCATGTCCTGCTCGGTCTCCCAAGGGGCTTCCTCCACAGGCCAACCTCTCTACTATACCTTCACCAAAGCTATATCCGTCGATCTTAATTTCCAAACCTGACGACCTAAAATAGCCACTAGCTCCACATCATAAGTCAAATCCTCATCCAACTGAACTGTGCTGAAGTTTAAGACATGGGACGGCTCCCCAACATACTTTCGGAGCATGGAAATATGGAATACCGGATGAACTCCCAACAATATGGGTGGCAAGGCAAGCATATAAGCCACTCCCCAATCCTCATAAGCACCTCAAAAGGTCCGATGAACCGCGGACTCAGCTCCCCTTTCTTTCCAAACATCATCAACACCTTTTATGGGTGAATCCTTCAGCAAGACCTTCTCACCCACCGAGTAAGATACATCGCGAACCTTCCGGTCCGCATAACTCTTCTGACGTGACTGAGATGTACGAAGTCTCTCCTGAATCACCTTCAACTTCTCTAAGGCATCCTGGAACAAATCTGTCCCCAACAACCTAGCCTCGTCGGGCTCGAACCAACCGACTGGAGATCTACACTGCCTACCATACAAGGCCTCATACGGTGCCATCTGAATACTAGACTGATAGCTGTTGTTGTAGGCAAACTCTGCAAGTGGCAAAAACTCATCCCAAGAAACCTCGAAATCAATCACACAAGCATGCAACATGTCTTCTAATATCTGAATGGTATGCTCGGACTGCCCATCCGTCTGAGGATGAAACTCTATGCTTAGCTCTACCTATGTACCCAACTCGTGCTGAAAAGTCCTCCAAAACTGAGTACCTCTATCCGATATAATAGAAACTGGAACACCATGCAACCGAACGATCTCCTGAATAAAGATCCCTGCCCGCCGTTTCGAAGAATATGTGGTACACACTGGAATGAAATGCGCGAACTTGGTTAGCCGATCCATAATCACCCAAATCGAATCGAACTTCTTCAAAGTCCGAGGAAGACCGCTCATGAAATCCATAGTAACTCTCTCCCATTTCCTCTCAGGAATAACCATCTGCTGAAGCAAATCGCCCGGTCTTTGATGCTCATATTTTACCTACGGACAATTGAGACACCGAGCCATAAATCCCACAATGTCCTTCTTCATTCTTCTCCACGAGTAAAGCTGTCTCAAGTCCTGGTACATCTTCGTGGCACCCAGATGGATGGAATACCGCAAACTATGGGCAGCCTCAAGAATCAAATCTCTAAGCCCATCTACATTGGGCACAAAAATCCGGCCCTGCATCCTCAACACACCATCATCACCCATAGTCACATCTCTACCATCTCCGTGCTGAACTCTGTCCCTGAGGACAAGCAAATGCGGATCATCATACTGTCGCTCTCTAATGCGATCATACAAGGAAGACAGAGAAACCACGCAAGTCAATACCCGACTGGGCTATGAAATGTCTAGTCTCACAAACCGATTGGCCAAAGCCTGAACCTCAACTGCAAAGGGCCTCTCCCCAGCTGGGATATACGCCAAACTCCCCATACTAACTGCCTTTTGGCTCAAAGCATCGGCCACTACATTGGTCTTTCCCAGATGATACAAAATGGTAATATTATAGTCCTTAAGTAACTCAAGCCACCTCCGCTACCTCAAATTAAGATCTTTTTGTTTGAACAAATGTTGAAGACTGCGATGATAGGTGAATACCTCACAAGATACTCCATATAAATAGTGCCTCCAAATCTTCAAAGCATGAACTATAGCAGCCAACTCGAAGTCATAAATAAGGTAGTTCTTCTGATGGGGCTTCAACTGACGAGAAGCATAAGCAATCTCTCTACCCTCCTGCATTAGTACACAGCCAATCCCGACTCTCAAAGCATCGCAATAAGCGGTATAAGAACCTGAAGCTGATGGCAAGACCAATACTGGAGCTGTGGTCAAACATGTCTTGAGCTTCTAAAAGCTCTCCTCGCACTCATCTGACCATACAAACGGATCACCCTTCTGCGTCAACTTGGTCAAGGACAAGGCAATAGATGAGAAACCCTGAACGAACCGGCGATAATACTATGCCAAACCGAGGAAACTATGAATCTCTATGGCCAAGGATGGTTTAGCCCAACTTTGAACCGCCTCAATCTTCTTTGGATCCACCTGAATCCCATCACTGGACACCACATGTCCTAAGAAGCCATAGAATTAAGCCAAAACGCACACTTGGAGAACTTGGCATGCAACTTCTCCTCGCTCAATCTCTGCAATACCACTCGCAAATGCTCTGCGTGCTCCTCCTGGCTATGCGAGTATACCAAAATATCGTCAATGAATACAATAACAAACAAATCCAGATGTTGCCGAAATACACTGTTCATCAGATGCATGAACACTGATGGGGCATTGGTTAGCCCGAAAGATATAACCAGAAACTCATAGAGACCTTACCTAGTCCTAAAGGCGGTCTTAAGAATATCTGAATCCTTGATCTTCAACTGGTGATAACCTGAACAGAGATCAATCTTAGAAAACACCCTCGCTCCCTAAAGCCGGTCGAATAAATCATCGATGCGTGGTAGGGGATACTTGTTCTTCACTGTCACTTTGTTCAACTGCCTGTAGTCAATGCACATTCTCATTGTGCCATATTTCTTCTTCACAAATAACACAGGTGCACCCCACGATGACACACTAGGCCGAATAAACCCCTTTTCTAGGAGTTCCTAAAGCTGATCTTTCAAATTTTTAAACTCCATTGGTGCCATACAATACGGCGAAATGGAAAAGGACTTGGTGCCCGGTGCCAGGTCAATACCAAAATCAATGTCCCTATCTCGGGGCATACCCAATAGGTCTGCGGGGAATATATCAGGGAAGTCCCTCACAACGGGAACATAATCTATACTGGGAGACTTAGCTCCAATATCATACACGAAGGCCAAATATGATCGACAACCCTTCCCAACCATGCACCGGGCTTTCAAGAAAGATATAACCCTACTAGGGACATAATTAGCCATACCACGCCACTCGATCCTCAGAACACCCGGTATAGCCAAGGTGACTGTCTTTGCATGACAGTCTAGAATAGCATGACACGGAGATAACAAGTACATGCCCAGAATAACATCAAAGTCTTCCATGCTCAAAAGCAATAAATCAACTCGGGTCTCCAGACCCCCAATAGTAACAAGACAGGACCGATACACGTGGTCCACAATAACAGTATCACCCACCGGGGTAGATACGTGCAAAGGTAAAGCAAGACACCCTCGGGTCATATCCAAATGATGAGCATAATATGATGACACGTAAGAATAGGTAGAACCAGGATCAAATAAGATAGAGGCATCTCTGTGGCAGACTGAAATAATACATGTGATAACATCATATGATGCAAGGGCATCTGTCCAGCCTGGGATAGCATAAAATCTAGCCTTGCCATCGCCGCCTGATCCCTCAGCCCCTAGGGCGACCCCTGGCTGCCTGGCCTCCGCCCTTCTCTGATTGGGCTAGTGCTGAAGAAACCTGAGCAGAAGACAAGGGCTGCTCCCTCTACTGAGACTAACTACCACGACTTCGAGGACACTGCCTCCTCATATGTCCAAATTAGCCGCACTCGAAGCAAATACCAGATGCTGGAGAAGGGGACTAAAGAGAAACCCTCGCACCAGAATGATCAGCCGATGAGCTCTGCGCAGAAGATCCCTGAGCTGAAGGGGCATATGATGAGCTCTGAGTTGGGAGGGCACTAAGTGAATACTGGCCCTGCTGGAACCCCTGATGACCATAGCCTGAAGACGCCCCACGATATTCGGGACGAGCCGACTGATGAGGCCTGAAAGAACGAATGTTGCTTTGCTGAACCTGGCCCCTTTACGGAGCACCACTGATGCTACCTGATACTCAAGGCCTCTTGGCCTCCCTCTCCTCTCTCTCCTGATGGCGAGCCATCTCAATATCTCGAGCAATATCCACTGCGTCCTCAAAGTTATGACACAGAATCCTCTCTCGGGTCGTCAGAATACGGATGGGATAGATAAGTCCATCGACAAATCTCCTAATCCTCTCCTAATTAGTCGGGACCATCCATGGAAGATAACGAGCCAACTTTGAAAATCTCACCTCATACTGTGACATAGTTATATCTCCCTGACGAAGCCACTCAAGCTGTCTTTGCAGCTCCTCCATCTGATACTGCGGTACCCACTTCTCCCGGAAGAGAGTGGAGAACTCCTGCCATGACAAAGGCGCTGCACCCACCGGCCTACGCCACTCATATTCCTCCCACCAGGTGAAGCCTACTCTAGAAAACTGAAAAGTAGTAAATGATACCCCGCTCGACTCCAAGATCCCTGCTGTCCGAAGCATACGTCGACACTTGTCAAGAAAACCCTGGACATCTTCGCCCGAAACACCACTGAAAGTAGGAGGTGAGAGCCTACTGAACCTCTCAAGATGACGTTGCTCATTGTTTAACATAGATGGAATCACATCATCCTGAACCGGTGCAACTGGCTGAATTGGGGCAACCTGCTGAACTGGTGGTACCTCTAGTGTCTTCAAACCCTGCACTACCTGCTCAGGCGTGCGAGCAGCGGGGGTCTGATTGCCTCCCCCGACCTACGAAATATCTGCTGCAGTAGTGGCTGAGACGTCCTGAGCCAGGCCAGTGTAAACTGATAGAATCTGAGCTAGGGCCTCCTGAATACCCAGAATCACAATAGGCACAACTAGTGCCTGAACATGTGCTGTTGGAGTCTCTATAGCTGGAGCCTGATCCTGAGACGGGGCAATTAGTAGGTCAACAGGTGCTGCCCCCTCGGCTCCACCTCGACCACGTCCCCGGCCTCTGGTGGCCTTAGTAGATGGTACAGGTGGTCGTCTGCCACGTCCGATAGCACGGGTTCTCGCCATCTGCGAGTGAATAGAATAACGGAATTAATTTCGCTCATCAACATTGTCGCACGATAAGAATTCCAAGAATATGAAGTTTCCTAAAGGTTGTGCAGCCTCACGAGGATAAATGCAAACGTCTCCGTACCGATCTGCGAAACTCTACTAAACCAGCTCATGACTCGCGAGACAAAGTAGCCTAGGCTCTAATACCAACTTGTCACGACCCCAACCCGGTCGTGATGGCACCCAACACACTACTAGGCAAGCCCGACCATTTATAACAATAATCCCATTTATTAAACAGATGAGGATAAATACCATTTAAGCCAAAGGTCTAAAATACTAATAACAGTGCGGAAAATCTAACAAAATACAGTTTACAATCCCAACCAAGGACTCAGTGTCACGATCACGAGCCTCTAAAATAATGTTTTTATCCTAATACAAATCCGTCTAAAAGCTGAAAGTACAGAATATAAAGATAGGGTTAGAAGGTAGAGTTAACGGCTGCGAACGCCCTGCAGCTACCTCAAATACTCCCAGAATAAGAACTCTAGAAAGCTGGTCAAAGCTCACTCAGCCTGTGAATGCCCTGGATCTGCACACAAGTGCGGGGAGTAAAGTGAGTACTCTGACCCAGTGAGTAATAAACATAACTACAGTCTGAAACTAAGAAAATGCAGTAAATGCACAAAGTAATTTCTAGCAGTTTAAATCCATATTAGTGAAAACAATACCAACAGGTAATACAGATAAGGTATAATGCATGAAAGAATGCAAAACACATAACAGTACACTCTAGTACCCGCTGCAGCGTGCAGCCCGCTCCACTTATTTAACATCGACGACGCTCACTAGGGGTGTATACAGACTCCGGAAGTGCTCGTACAACTCAAGCGCAATATCAGCCATGTCATGGCATCAAACATGCTCTCGGCCTCAATATCAATATATCATCGCTGCAACGTGCATCCCGATCCATATCAACGGACACATCCTCACTATCGGGTCCTCGACCCATCTCAGTCAAATAAGTTCACAGCCAATCGGGCATGACATTCTACAGGGATCTCAGCCGTCATATCCTTTTTTATTTAATATTCATGTATAAAACAACAATTATTATATTGTTTTTAACAGTTGAAAATATGACTGAGAGTATATGTTATGCACACAAGTGAGGAAAACACATAAGGATCCCCTAAACATTCTACAGGTCGGCACAAGGCCCCAAACACGGCAATAAGCCCAATTCATAGTGATAAAGTATGCGTCTGAATCGCCAATATAGTAGAAACTAACACTCGGGATGGACTAAGTTTCAATCCCCAATAGTAAACGACCCCGCACTCATAGTGGAATGCGTGTCACGCATCAATATAGTATTACGAAGTGAAAATTCGGGGTTTCAAACCCTCAGAGCAGCATTTACATCCATTATTCACCTCTAGCCGGCCAAAGACTAGCTCGCAATGCCCTTTCCTCTCGAATCGACCTCCTCGCACGTCGAATTTGGCCAAACCAGTACCAATACATTACAATAGTCAAAGAGAATATAACCCAATCGAAAAGACTCTTAAAACATCAAAAATCATGAAGTTGGCAAAACCCGAGCCCCAGACCCACTTCTCGAAAGTCAGAAACTTTTACACCAAAATGCTCCTTATCTCGTTACGGGTATATACATGTAAAATTTATCAAAATCGGAGTCCAAATGCTCCCTCAAATTCCAATTTCTCATTTAAAAACCCAAGCCCTAGTTCTTCCCTTTTTACTCAAATTCCATGAATTTAGGTGTTGAAATCATAATTAGATGATGTTTCTAGGCCATAGGACTTACCTCCAATTGATTCCCAGTCAAATACTTCTCAAAATCTCGTCAAAAGCTCCCTAGGTTGCATAACAATGGTGGAAAATAGACTTGGCTCGCGGATGAACTATTATTAAAACCCTTCTGCCTAGCTGACGAGTCCTTCTTCGTGAACGCGATGGCCACTCGTGTTCGCGATGGCCAAAAATCCACTAGGCCACTTTTACTCTACGCGAACACGGAGCCCATCCCGCGAACGTGATGCTCTGCCTGGACCAACTACGCGAACGCGTTTGCATGGCCGCGAACGCCAATCAGCTCCCCTTCCGCGAACGCGAGCCTCCAGTTGCGGGCGCGATGCACAAGGTCAGGGGCCCCCAAACTCCTTCTACGCGAATGCGAAGGCCAACGACCTCAGGCCTACGTGAACGTCGTCCATGCCTCGCAAACGCAAAGGCCAAAATTGGCCTGCAACTGCTGTTGCAAAATCTGCAACTCCTCAACCTCTCTAAACTCTCCGTTAGCTATCCGAAATCACCCCGAGGCCCCCGGGACCCCAACCAAAAGATAGATGTGACCCAAAACCTTACTCAAACTTGCTCTAACCATCAAATCACCATAGTTAACACTAAAATCATCAAATTTCACCAAATTAAAGCCTAAGTTTATCAAATTCTTCCGAAACTCACATTCGATCAAAAACCCGACCTAACCACCTCCGACTCAACTGATATTTTGCACACACATCACAACTCACCTAACGAAGCTACTACAACTCTCGAAATTCCATTCTGACCCTCGGATCAAAACCTCACCTATCAATCGGATATCGCCAAAATGCTAACTTTGCCAATTCAAGCCTAATTCTTCACCAAGCCTCCGAAATTACACCCGATTGTTCTTCTAAGCCTCAAATCATCCCCCGAAGCTAATTGAATCGTCAAAAATCACATCCGAGCCCTCTAACTCACAATTCAACTTCTGGTTGACTTTTTCAACACAACTTTTCCTTGAAGAGACTAATTGCCCCATTTCCGACCAAATCAAATCCGCATCAATTCAAGCTCATCCCACGTATATAATAAATCATGAAGAAGAAATAAACGAGGAAAACGAGACGGAAACACATGAGACGATGGGTCAGGTCGTCACATGCCCCCTCTTGTGATCCTTTCCTTGGGACCCATGAGCTCCCTCTGAACATGGACACTTGAGGGCTGGCCCTTCCACACGGAACTTTGATTTAATTCTGAAATGATATCAGGGTGTAAGAATTGCCTGGGGTTCTTGAAACTCCTTGGAACTTTGACACACTCTAGATAAGAGAAAGGCCTTGGAAATTTTGATCCCGGAAGTTTGGTTCATCTCATATTGTTAGATATTAAGTCTAAATTAGGCTGATTAGATGCAGCTTAAATTTCTGATGTAATTTTATTTCCAGTTTGATTCATTTGGTCTGTAATAATTTGTAATAACTTATGGGGCTTTAGTAAAGAAAGGGAGGGGGGTTTACTTTATGTATGCATAAGGGTAGATATCCTGCCTATAGGGTTTGTTTCTGAATTTCTGCACTTTTATATATAGAAACCATTTATATAGGAATTCTACATATCATATAGAAATCATGTTCATAAGTTTATACATCTGCATATCATACAGAAATCATGCCTATAAGTTTTTCTGCACTTCTATATATAGAAATCTTGCCTATAAGTTTATGCATCTGCATATAGAAATCTTGCCTATAAGCTTCTGTATTTTTGCATATACATATGTCATTAGTCAAACAGTCTATAGGTTTAATAACAATAACAAGTTGCACTATAGATATCCTGTCTATAGGGTTTGTTTCTGAATTTTTACACTCTTGCTAACGTCTGTAAAAGGTGTCTAAAATTAGTAAACTCCTAGAAAGCATGCCTATAGGAAAAATCGATTCTGAACCATCTCACTCGTTTAAGCAATATTAACTGCAAATTTGAGTTATTTTGTTAAAATTGCAACCTTTTCCATAATCAGTTTGCCTCTTTTCTGAAACCGGTAGATACCCTACCTATAGGTTTGTTTAAAACATAGGCCAAAGTTTAGGTAAATTAATCAATTGGACCAGTCTTTGACAACCACATCTAAGCGGACCTAATACGGACTTCTTGTCTAAAAATATGTGTTGAACCAGTCCGCTTAATGCCTTAATTTAATCCAGACCAAACCATTATGTGTAAGACATGCAAAACTATATGCTTTTCTTGATTTAAGGAGGCTTATTTGAGCTATATTTGCTTACCTGCCTTCCAATACTTGCATTATATGTTTTGAATGCCGCCTTAGAATTTTATCCTTTGCAAACCCTCAAAAGACCCAAACTCCCTTCCCCTTTTGGATTAGTAGTCCCAAATGCCTCCGGGACTGATATGATTGGGACGGGTACTATCATGCAATAAGTAACGATACTTTTCCAGGTTTTAATACCTTAACGAGGTGGGAAGGGTAGAATATAGATATGGTGACCGACGCGCTAATATCACGTTGTGAGAACGTGATTTTTGCCCTATATGAATTACTTCCAGAAATTCAAAACAAAATAATTTCTTCCAATGTTTGCAATTTTGTGGATTTTTGTGACGTTTTCTGTTAATTGTTTGCATTTTTGTCGGTGCATTTTATTAATGAAAAATACAAAATATGTGCATTTGCATTTAGGACTTAATTTAATATTTTAGGATTAATTAATTCATTGAGTTATTTTATAAAATAGAAAAAATCACAAAAAAATAGTTTACATTTGCTTTTAGTTTTAATTTTTTAATTTTAGTAGTTTATCTTTTAAAATGTATTATTTAATTAGTTGTGACAATTTTAGAATTAATTAGTGTAAGTTGATAGGATAACTTGGGTTAGGAATTAAGTTAGGTTTTGTTTTTGTTTTTGTTTGTTTTTGTTTTGTTCTTAAAAGAAAGAAAAAGGAATTAAAAAAAAGTTGGAAAGGAAAAGGAAAAGGAAAAGATTTTGAAAAAAAGAAAAAGAAAAGGGAAATCAGATTCTCTCTTTATTTGGGCCAAACCTGTAGTAGCCCAAATAATGCCCCTCAAAACCACCCCAATTCAGGCCCAAATGCCCACCCCAACCGGCCCAAAACCCCTGCTGATCAAAATGACGCCGTTCCGTGGGACGCAATCTCAGCTATCGAGGTCTTTTAATCTAATGGCTACAAAGTGGGCGTCACTTATTATTTATATGTCTGAAACCTGTACCCTCCCACTTCGTCTCCTCACTTCACTCTTCAGAGAAATACCCCCAAACCCTAAAGCCGCCCCCAAATTTCCACCACCTCCCCTGGCGGCACCAACCCTTTTCCCCACCAAATCAACACCCTAAAAACACCTCAACACCCTCATCTCAAATCTCCATTCCGCTTATTTCGAATACCCCTGAGTTTTCTCAAATTTTAAATCAGTAGTGTGAACCATAAATTTCCGGCGCCTAAAGTTGCGATTTTTTGTCGAAGATTTGAGGTCGAAATTAACCCTCTTAGTGTGTGTTCGTTTGAAAACACACGTTTAGTGTTCATTTCGGCCAAAAATTGAAGGCTAGGCTCGATTTAAAGGTTGGTCCGTCTGGCATAGGTAATTTCCTTATCATTCACTTTGATTATTTAATTCTCGTTCTTTTGTTTTATTCTCATTCTTTGTCTAACCATTTTCTCTCTGATTCTTCTAAATCATGAAGAAGGGCACACTTCGTGTGACTTCTTTTCTGTCTAGAGTCCAATCCCATTTTAGAACAAGGTTCGGATAAGTTGCTAAGCCGGTTAAGCTTCTGTATTCCCAGTATGCTGCCTCCTCCTCGGCTCGAGCTGTCCGCTCGGGTAAGCCAGGTCTAGTATAATAAACCCAAGTTTGGAACCTAGAACAACACAGCCTTATGCCGGATCCCTAGTAGTAACGTTTGTATGCATCATGTGCATTTGACTTTGGAGACTCAACACAGGGGTTGGGTCTGTCTAAGACAGGTGTACCTGAAACGAAAAAGACCATCCTGATGCATCTTACTTGCTACCTGTGCATTTATTTGCTTTAACTTGCATGTTGACCAGCTTTTGAATATTGGGAAAAAAATGAAAAAACAAAAAGAAAAGGAAGAAGGAAATAGTAGTGTAGAGGGTTAAGAGAGTTAATCACTGGTTTTGAAAATACCAATGCCCCAAATAGTGTCGAAGCTTTGACAAATTTTTGAGAAAATGAAAAAGAAAAAGAAGAATGTTTTTATTTTTAAATAGATTGTCTTGTTTTCAAAATAATTTATTTGCCAATGGAAAAGAAAAAAAATAGTTTGTTTTATTTGCCACTGAAAAAGAAAAAGAAAAGAGAAAAACAAAGAGTCTTGTTTTCAAAAATAATTTGTTTGATTTGTCCGAACTACGCTAGTTTGATTCTCATAGGGTGTGGGATACGCAGGCAACCCCCATCGGGTCCAACTTTTTTTTTTTGCAAAAATAGCCCAAAAAGAATAAAAAAATTTGTTTCGATTTGAAAATAATTAAGGTGATGTCATTCTAGTCAAAAATAGCCGAATGTCCCTAAAAGGACGTCGGAAGGCTGCTTTTGCAAGAACATCTACCTTTGGTCAGTTTTCAAATTTTGGCTGGTCAGCCAACACAACCTTAAAATCTTCGTCCCCGAGGTGCTGAAAGGCCGTGTTCGTGAAATCGGGTCTTTTATTTTAATTTGAAAAAAAATAGAAAAAGTGTCAACTTTGTTTTGAGTCAAATAAATTTTACTTGTTTCTTAATCACCTTAATAAATATGCAGGATGAGCAAGTATGAAACTGAACCTTTCACAGTCATTAATGAGATCCCCTACAGCTTCACATGTGGTGGAATGATCTGGAAAAGGGTAACAAAGAAATAGTGGTCAGAATCCTGGGAGGTCTCGTCAGTTTAATGAATGTCAAGCCAAGATTGGATATCATCGAAGCCTTAATACCTTTTTGGGGCCCGACTCGCAATGTATTTCGCTTTTCTGACTTTGAGCTTACACCAACGCTGGAGGAAGTCGCGGGTTATGTAGGTCTGAATGGAAGCCTGAGAGGTCAATATCTTTTGTCACCAAGACCGGTATCTCCACACTGATTTTTGTATCTACTAAGTATTAGCCGGGATGCTCAGAATGAGGACTTGTCTAGAGGATGTTTTACTCTCCTATTCCTATATCAACCTTATGGTAATCCTCGAGGTTTCGAAGAGCCAAATCTTGGGCTGACCCATGCTGGAAATAGAAACAAATGTGAAGCAAGGAGAAGTTTGATCGATGTTGCAATCAAAAGGGCCAACAGTACCGTGGTTCCCCTAATCTTGTCAGAAATCTATCGAGCTTTGACTATATGCTGGGAGGGAGGAATTTTTTTCCAAGGTTGCAACTTGTTACTTCAATTGTGGATGCAAGAACACCTCTGCCACCAGGTGGGATATATGAACTACGGTTTGACCTGGTTAAGCTGCATCGAAGAATTTGCGAAACGAGTAATGGGTGCTACATTCCTTTAGGGTACCGAAGCTTGGCTTTTACAATTGAGATCCTTGACTGCCAATCAAATTGAATGGGCATTTGGGTAGTTGCCCATCACTGAGGTAGTATACATGTCGGCTGGAGAGTGTCATATTCTTTTAACGGGCATCCAGAGTATCCAGCCATATGCTCCCCATCGGGTATTTCGCCAGCTAGGAAGGTTTCAAGTCGTCCCCAATTACGAAAACCTGAGTAAGCAAGTCATTGAGTTGGATCCAAAAGCCGCATTTTCTGAGGATAAAATTCGAAAGCTATGGAACGAATGCAGATTCCTCGATCCTAGAACCATGGTCCGAGATCTAGATAAAGCCCCTTATCCCTTTTCCCTACCAAATCAACACCCTAGAAACACCTCAAACACCTCAACCCCCTTATCTCAAATCTCCATTCTGCTCGTTTCGAATTCCCTTGAGTCTTCTCAAATTTTAGATCAGAAATGTGAACCCTCAATTTCCAGCGCCTAAAGTTGCGAGTTTGTCGAAGATTTGAAGTCGAAATTAACCCTCTTAGTGTCTGTTCATTTGAAAACACACATTTAGGGTTCATTTCGGCCAACAATAGAAGGCTAGGTTCGTTTTCAAGGTTGGTCCGTCTTGCATAGGTAATTTCCTTGTCATTCACTTTGATTATTTAATTCCCGTTCTTTTGTTTTCTTCTCATTCTTCTTCTACCTGTTTCTTTCAGTTTTTGATTTTGTGTCCCTTTGCTCTTTCTTTTTCTTCTATTTTCCCTCATACCCATCCATTTGCGTGACAATTCGAAATGGGTTTAAGTATTATTTTTGTTTTTGTGCTAAGTCTTAGAGAGTAGAACTTTTGTTTGGGCCTGAGTCCTGTTTTTTCCCTATAAGTCATTAACTCTGGAATTTTTTGGGTTAAATCTTGATGTGAATTGAGAGATTGAAAGCCCAAATAAGAGTGGAAGCGGGTTTTCGACAGACCCACAAATTTGGGTCAACTTGACCCATTTACCAGCTTGGCCCAGGGGTAAATAATTGAGGATGGAGGGGTTAATTGGACTTTGTGGGTGAGGAATCTTTCTGTAACAGAAATGAGAAGCTTCCTAGATGCTGACCTTGGGGCTAAATTGAAATGGGATTTTTAACTAAGGATTTTGAGGCAAAAACGAAAATTGGAGAGGGGTTAAAGAACAACATTTGAAACCTATTTCTGCTGCCCTAACACTCCTGTACAAAAGGATCATTTGCTGAATGTTTTTGGGGATCAGATAGAGAATAATAGAAAAACGGCTGGAGAATTCTTTACCATTTTTGGTTGAGCTTCATAGGTTTTCTGGTCCTTTTAATTTCTGAAAAAAATGCTAATGCTTCATGGACAAAATTTGAGTTGCTTGACATCATTTTTAGAAAGGTTTTTTGGTTTAATTTTGTTGGTAGCTACTGTTCTATTAGATTCTGCTCTATAGTCTCTTCAAATTGTAACTCATAAAGGGTTTCTGGGTTGAGCTGGGTTAATATAATCTATGTTTGGTGTTTATAGCTGGATCTAAAGTTCATTAGTTGTGGGTTTCCGACTATTGAGCATCAATTGCTGGTCTAAAATCATTTTCATAGCTGAATCTGGGCTTTTCTATTGCTGTTGTTAAGCTTATTGAACTTTATTTCCCTTTTGTTACTTCTTTTTCGGGCATTTTCTTAATCTTGAATGGCAAGAGCTTGCTGAGACATGTAGATTGAAGGTTGAAATTTAATACATGCTGCTTTGAGATGATCTGCCTTTCTGATTCCCTATTTATTCAATTACCCTTTAATATAAATGCAGTCTCTCATGTAGTTGGAGTGTTCATCTATCATTTAAGGTTTTGTATGTCTATTATCCATAAGTAAAAAATAGATGAATATAGGTGTTTGTAATAAACTATATTACTTGACATGTTATGCCTTGATATTAGCCATTTTACCCCACCCCGATCCCTTCGGACTGCTAGTTTGATTGAGCATGCTCCCATCTGTTAAGCTTCATGTTAAGTATGTAAGGTCATAGGATAGAGATTATTGTGATACTGGATGGTTGTTCTGATGCACCTGTGTGCTTAAAAGAGCTGAACTGTAATTGGTTTTCTGCTAAAAATTGGTTGTCGAATCATGTTTCCATCTAGTAGCATGTTACATAGTGTGTTATTAGTTCTTCTCGTGCAAGTGCTGGAGTCATAGAATCGTTAAGAGTATTTCCAAAGAACTCCGTTCTTCATGTCTAGCTTGGTTTGTCTATTTAAAAAGTGGTGAATCCTTGCTAGGTCAGTAATTCTGAGGTTTTTTTATTTATTTTTTTAATTTTCTTTTGCTTGAAAACGATGGAAGTCATGCATGCTCGTAGTTGAAGTCATATGTCATCATACAATAGACACAATGGTTTTCAGAATGGTTCTATATTTTTTATTCAAGGGATGTTGGAATTTTTTTTATTTGAATGTTAATTTGCGCAGGGGCGCATTGGGATTCCAACCTTGGCCCAAACATATTTATCTCATTTATGTCCCTTTATTGTCGTAGGAATTCAAATTGAGGCTATTCCGTGAAGTCTGACTCGTGCATCTCATATGGACTAGGCTCCTTTTGAGCCTAAGACTGAAATAGTAACTGGTATGTTAATAATTAAATGGTAGGATTTGGGCCTTTCAAGCTAGGTAGCAAACTCGAACTAAGGATCTTTTCCCGTAATAGAGATCGTCCTTGTTCGGGTTTGAACTTGAGCTCGGGGCCTGCATATCCTTGAATACCCTGTTGTTAGTCAATTCATAATGTTAATTAATTATGTTTTCGGAATAGAGATGAATCCTAATAGCTAAAAGTAGTTCATGTTTAGGACGTCCTTTAAAATAAATTGAGGCGTGCCACGCCAAACAAAATGACAAATGCGTGGCCCTCTTTAATTACGTCTTTAAAATATTTAGAACATGAGGTGCACCATTTAGCTAATTTCATGACCCTCACAAATTTAACAACGCGTTAGTTGCTTTAGGCGCGTATTTTAATATTTTACCTTCTTAAACTCGGGTGTGCATTTCATATGGCCCAAATTAGATCCCAAAACATTGAATAAAATGTGTTCAGGATTGCAGGTGTATTTCATGTGACACGATCCAAAGACACGTTTTAAACGACGTTCAACTTTCTTTAAAAAATGAATAAAAGCGGTTAAAAATTAAAATTTGCATATAGGTTCAAAATGTATTAAAACCAGATAACTAAGCCGGATGTAACAGTTGAGCGACAGTGGTAGAACCACGGAACCCGGGAATGCCTAACACCTTTTCCCGGGTTAATAGAATTCCTTACTCGGATTTCTAGTTCGTGGACTGTTAAACAGAGTCATTATTTTCCTCCATTCGGGATTAAACTGGTGACTTGGGATACCATATATCTCACAAGTGGCGACTCTGAATCTCTTAATAATAAATCCCGTTTCTGTTGTCCTTTAATTGGCAAAACTGCTTTATGCCTTTGCAGATGTAGGAAAAAGGAGGTGTGACACACATGCAACCCCTTTTTTGAGTAGTGTACGCCATGTATTGCATTGATGTGATCCATATTGTTTCCAAACATAGGACCCCCTTTCCTCTTTACTTGTTTATCTTTTAAAGTTGTTCAAACTATATCTTTAAAATTTTTGCTTTTTTTACTTTCTTCAAACTCTCAACTTGCTTGCAATATTATGTGAAAACCCCTCTTCTTGAGACTTCTATTTTTTTACTTGTTATTTAAAGTCACAATCGTAGCATGGCCAGGAACCACACTAGTGGATCTTGAGGGGTGCCTACCACCTTCCCCTCGAGATAATTTCTAGCCATTACTCAAACTTTGGTTCTTTATCTCAAACCCTTCTCAAAACTGTCCTAATGCACTATAATCATTAGGTGGATACTCTTCAACTCAAAAAAACCCATTTCTCGAAAGGGAATAGAGTTGTACAACCAAATGTCGTATACCCGATTTCGACCTTTAGCGAGAAAAAGGGGCATCAACAGCATGGCAACTCTGTTGGGGATTTCTTTAGGCTTCTACCATTGCATGCTGCTTGTGACTTTATTATCTCTTTAATTGCCTTTATGTACTGTATTTATTTCATCTACTATGAAACTGACTTGGCTCTTCGTGTCTTTTCTTTCCTTTAATGCTTTCTTTTACTGCTTTACTTCAATACTATTGTAATTACGAGCAATTATTGTAATCATTATCTTATGAACGTGGAAATACATGCAAATCTGTTTCATTCTTATAAATTTCATCTTCAATATCATTTTCCACTCATGCCAAACAAATACCATAGTAACGCTTATAATTAGTGGTTGCTCTCTTGCGATACTATCACACCTTAAATTTGGCAAAGGTATATTTGCGGTAAAACCAGTCGATCAGCGGTGCAGTCGATGGTTCCGTGCCTTTCCCTCTTGAGTTGTCCGCTCAAGGGTACCGATCTAATACCCTATAGAAACCTTACTCTGTTTAATTGTACATGAATCATGGTCAAACCTAGCCGATTCAGTTATGTTATCCACATAATAACTCATTAAGATAGCCTAGTCCAAAGTCCAACGGGTTTCCCTGAAACCCAAACGGACACCCCCCTGTTCTGTGCATTTATCTGGAGAACGGAAAGGCTTATTATGCTAATTATTGGTTTAAATAGTCGAGTATGGTGGGGTGGGGTCTAACACTTTGTTTTGTAGAAAATGGGGCACGAAGTCCCTTGATTCGGCATACTAATCAACATCCACCCAAAGTTGCTAAGCTAGTGGGAAGACCTCCATGCAAGTGATCGAACTCTCGTCAGCAAGTACTTAGGGAACCTGACTTCTCTTTTGGAGATACAGCTTGACAACAAAATCATAGAGGCTGCAACTTTGTTCTGGGAGAGTGACAGATCCATGTTCCGCTTCGAGGAACATGAAATGACTCATTTGCTCGAGGAAATAGGAGGGTTAGCTGGTATTCCTTGAGAGACTCCAGATTTGCTTATGCCAGAAAATTACAAGGGTAGGGGTTTCCTCAAGATGATGGGATTAAAGAAAAACCCAGACTTAACTTGCTTAAAGGACTCTTACATCCTATTCGACTATCTGTACAAGACGTACGGCCATAGCAAGTCATACCGCACCTACCTAGATGAATTTGCCCTTAATACCTTAGGGCATATCCACAGAAGAGTCTTCGTTTTTATGTAATGCTTTTTGGGGATGATAGTATTCCCTATGAAGAAGGCTAGGTTCCACACCGGACTAGCCATGGTAACCAAGACTTTGATGGAAGGAATTGGCGGGAAATCTTTTAGCATAGTACCTATGATCGTCGCTGAGATATATCGGGCCTTGGAGAACTGTCAACGGGGGACCAAATATTTTGAGGGCTGCAACTTATTGCTCCAGCTCTGGCTCATGGAGCACCTCCAAAAGGGTGAATACCGGCAAGAGATTCTGCGCAGAGACTGGGATGATCACATAGCCTTCCATCAGCCAAATTGGATGAATTATATGCCTAACATGTTCGCTCAGCTAGAGGACGCTGGAGAATGGGTTGAGTTATTTGAGAATCTGAAAGAAGACCAAGTGCAGTGGATGTTCGAGTGTTTCCCTATGGAAGAATTCATTGTTCGCTCTCGAGACGTACCATTTCTCATATTTATTGGTCCGAGGGGAACTTATCCTTATGTCCCTCTCTGAGTCATCAGGTAGGCATGAAGAAAGAAAGTCATACCAAGGGTCGACAAGATGAGTCACTTCAGGGCTAACTTCCAGGACGATGATAGCCCTCACAAGTGCCAAGCGCAGAACATGTGGCATTGTAAAATAATCTCGGGGAAAAATTCTATTGAGCCAGATAGGTATCATGCCAGCTGTGTACCACACTATTCAGGTTAGTTGGAAGAAAATCACAATGGTTTGGGTCAGCCCAAGTTCATTCGAGGTCACAGGGTTATCGACGAAAAGGTGAAGCACGGGTAAAGTACAACCAACTGTGCAAAAGAATTTGAGAATGTAAAAGTGAGCATCGGGAAATACAAGAAGCCCATCAAAAGTTGATCGACGAGAGGAAGACAAGCGACTAGGGTATTTGGAGCGGGGTCTAGTAGAGTTGGAAAGAAAGTTCATAAAAAGGATCGAAGACTGTCAAAACGCTGAGGGAAATGCGAGCGGACATCTGGCCCGAGCTTATCTGTTACTAGGACAGTGCGATTTTGTGAAGCTGTTTGAGGGAGATAAAAATGCTGAATCTGGGGAAGGTCCTTCCGTGACCAAGAAGTTAGGGCTCTTTTTCTTTTGCTTTAATGATGTAATAAGGCCATTGGACATTAGTGATATTTTAATTTCCATTATTTAGTGTCATTTTGAGATTTGTCTTATTTCTATAAATAAAATGAGGCATTTAGCATCATAAGGTCTCCAAATTAATTTGTCGCTAAGCCTACCTCGGGCACAACGAGGCACCCAAATTAGGACACGATTAAATACTGCAACATTTATTTTCATAATCCAAACTAACTTATTACCTTTTGTTTTTCTTTTATCCTTATTCCCCTTCCCAAAGGTTAGTTCTTGCACTCTGGCATCATCATCAAACTCCACAAGATCCAAGGGCCCTCCACCTCCTCCTCCAGGGTGTTGAAGGAAGCAAAGGTATTGAGGGGCTGAATTATGAGGACTTTTGCATTCAGCCAGATGTCGAACTTCCGGCAGGGTACAAACCTCCCATGTTCGAAATGTTCGATGGCACAGGGGATCCTAGAGTCCATTTGAGCACATATTGCGATAAGCTAGTCGTAGTCGGAAGGGATGAGAAGATCCGTATGAAACTATTCATGAGAATTCTGAAAGAGGATGCTTTATCTTGGTACATCAGCCAGGACCCCAAGAAGTGGACAAGCTGGGTAGGCATAGCGTCCGATTTTATGGACAGGTTCAGATTTAATACAGAAAATACACCAGACATATTCTACACCTAGAATTTGAAGAAGAAACCTACAGAAAAATTCCGGGAGTATGCTACACATTGGAGATTAGAGGCTGCTAAGGTCAGGCCGGCATTAGAAGGGGAACAAATGAACAGATTCTTCTTTCGGGCTCAGGATCCATAGTATTATCAAAGGTTAATGTTGATCCAAGGCCAGAAATTCTCCGATATCATCAGGCTAGGAGAAAGAATTAAAGAAGGCATCAAAACTGGTATGGTCACCAACCTTGAAGCATTACAGGCCACCAACAAGGCTTTACAGTCTGGTGGCACGTCCAAGAAGAAGGATGTGAATTCCGTGATGGTTGCACAGAGGACAAAATCCTCGATGAAATACCAAACATACCTATTACCCCCACTCACATATTAGCCTATCCCAAATTAACAAGGACCATCACCCTCATACCAAATTCCACCACACATTTACCAGTCATCTCCACCTCCCACATATCAGCCCACTTCACCTAGATACTCTCAACCCGCACCCGTCTACCAAGCCTATAATACCTAACTATGTCAGTATCAATCACCTCCCACTCGCCAAAATTTCCCTAGACCTAGACCAAATTTTGACCGCAGACCTCCCAGACAATACAGAGCCATTGCCGAACCAATTGACCAACTGTATGAAAGGATTAAAGTCTGTTATGTTACCCCAATCCCTGCCATAACGCCAGAAAATCCCTCCCAATGGATCAACCCAAACAAAACCTGTGTATACCATTCCGGCATGAAGGGGAATATATTGACGAATGTCGCTCGTTGAAGGATAAGATCCAAGCCTTAATTGATAATAAGGTTATCATAGCAAAAGAGCCCGCTCCTAATGTTCGCAACAACCCTCTGCCTGACCACAAGGGTGGAGGCATTCACATGATAGAGATAGAAGATGATTGGGACCCCAAAATGGTCGATTGGATTGATCTCCAAAGGGGACAAGCCAAAGAAACCAATAGTCACACTTAACCCGATCGTTGTCCAGATCCAGCCCTCTAAGGATGATGAGGTGAACATGTCCATACCGCTTGAGTTCGAAGCACCTTATTCAAAGGTGCCAGGACCAATTGAAGTCGAGTTTGGAGTTCCAGAAGTACCTGCGCCATTTGAAGTTGTTGTGTTACCTCCAACGGTGCCTATCCCAATTACAATGTCAGACATAGCACCGTTCCATTCAAATGCCATACCGTGGGATTACACAGCTGAATCCAGGAGGAAAGGGAAAACCAAAATCGGAGAAGCAATTGCTGCACAGGGTATGACCAGAACAGGAAGAGTGTACACTGCAGAACACCTAGCTGAGTCCAGTAAGCAAGCCTCTGGACGGCCTATTAAAATTGGGCCTGATGATCTTTGGAGGAAAATACAAGCAAAGGAGTACTCGGACGTTGAACGGTTGAATAAAACACCAGCGCAGATCTCCATCCTAGCTCTTCTACAAAGATCCAACATACACAAGAATGCCTTGATTAAGATACTAAGTGAAGCATATGTGCTCAGCAACATAATTGGAGGTGAAATGGCGAACATGGTGGGACAAGTGTTGGCGAGTCATAAGATTACCTTCCACGAAGATGAACTGCCACCGGAAGGGTTAAGCCACAACAAAGTGTTGCACATCACCGTGCAATGCGAGGATTATTTCATCACTAGAGTCTTGATCTATGGAGGATCCAACCTCAACATCTGCCAGTTGATAACTCTCAGAACATTGGGAAAGAGACTGCACGAGATCAAAGATGAGGCCATCAATGTCAAAGCCTTCGATAGGTCATAAAGGTCCACTATTGGGTAGATCAGTTTATGCCAACAAATGGGACCAACCTGGTTCGACGTCGATTTTCATGTAATAGACGTCCCAGCATCCTACATCTTGTTATTAGGGCGGCCCTGGATTCATGCTGGCAGAGCTGTAGCATCAACCCTGTATCAGGCAGTGAAATTTGAGTGGAATCACCAGGAAGTGATTATTCATAGCAATGGTAGCAACCCCATATATAGTCGCCAGACCATCCCGATGATTGGAGGAAGAAGGAGAATAGACGGAGAAACCTACCATCACATTGAGCGGGTCAACTCCGTGGACTAATATAAATGGTGGGATAAAAAGATCGAGAGTGTCCTGAATTGGTGTGGATATGAGCCTGGAAAGGGACTTGGCAAAAACATCCAGGGTATCACCAAACCCATCAAGGTAAAGAAACATGGTACTACTTTTGGCCCGGGGTATAAATATACTTGGAAAGAGTTCGATGAATGGTCGCCACTATGGCGCGGCCCCTACTATCCACTAGAGTATCTGATACCTGGTCTGGAGCAGACTTTCCAACCGGACGACATCGTATATGGGTTAGAAGAAGAAGAGGCATTAGCGGCAATAAGGAATTTGTTTCTGGAGGACGATAATAAGGACTGCTGTGTTATTTTCGAGGAGGAAGGGGAGAAAGTCCTTTTCATACAAGCTGTTAACCGAGGAGAACGCCTCAATAATTGGTCCATCAGGACCAACAGGGCCCGAAAACCTTCAGGGTAGCAAGGCTAAATAAAGCACCATGCATCATATTTTACTTTACTAGCTGATTTTCCTTTCGTATTGTCTTTAATTTTGAAAAGAGCTGCGATGTTTAAAACCGTTATGAAATTTAATCAAAGCATTTCAGTTTATTATTTTTCTCGCTTTTATTATTTTTCTCTATCATTTATTTTATTTTACACAACATTACTCTTACTTATCTCGATGATGAATCGATGATTGTGACTTGCAACGAGACAACACAACAAACAGATATAGATTCAGAAGAGGATGATATACCAGAAGAGTTCGTTACAGAAGTTGAGGATTTTGAAAATAGGCCTAAGTCTAACTTGGACAAAACTGAGGTTGTCAACTTGGGAGATACGGAGGATGTCAAAGAAATGCGCATCAGTGTTCACTTGTCACCATCAGAAAAGAAAGAGTACACAGAGTTCCTAAAGGAATATGATGACATATTCGCCTGGTCGTACGATGATATGACTGGTCTCAGTACATCCATTCTAGCTCACAAGCTGCCAACAGATCCAACATGTCTGCCGGTAAAGCAAAAGCTCAGAAAGTTCAAACCTGACACAAGTTTGAAAATCAAGGAAGAAGTCACCAATCAAGTCAAAGGCAAGGTTCTCAGGGTAGTAGAGTATCAAACATGGTTAGCCAACATCGTGCCAGTGCCGAAGAAGGATGGGAAAGTTAGAGTCTGTGTCAACTACCGGGATCTCAATCGGGCCAGTCCCAAAGACGACTTCCCTTTGCCAAATATACACATTCTAATTGACAACTATGCCAAGCATGAGCTACAGTCATTTGTCGATTGTTTCGCTGGGTATCATCAGATATGGATGGATAAGGAAGACACAGAGAAAATAACTTTCATTACGCCGTGGGGAATGTATTGTTAAAAAATGATGCCATTTGGGTTGAAGAATGATGGTGCCACCTACATGAGGGCCATTACTACTATCTTTCATGACATGATATACAGGGAGATCGAGGTATATGTAGACGAAGTCATCATCAAATCCAAGAAAGTCACTAATCATATGGAAGATCTGAGAAAGATTTTCAACAGACTGAGAAGATAGAATTTGAAATTGAATCCCACCAAGTGTGCATTCGAGGTTCCTGCCGAAAAATTACCGGGTTTTATTGTGGGTCGTCGAGGAATAGAATTGGATCCGTCAAAGGTTAAGGCCATTCAAGAATTGCCGCCGCCAAAGAATAAGAAGGATGTGATGAGTTTCCAGGGGAGACTCAACTACATCGGTCGGTTCATAGCTCAGTCCACTGTCATTTGTGAACCTATCTTTAAAATGTCTAAGAAAGACGCTGCCAACAAATAGATTGATGATTGTCAGAAAGCTTTTGCCAGAATTAAGGAATACTTGTCAACGCCGCCAGTCGTGGTTCCGCCCGAACCATGAAGACCTCTATTACTTTACTTGTATTATTGGATGGATCATTCGGTTGTGCTTTGGGACAACATGATGAAACGGGGAGAAAGGAGCAAGGCATCTACTATCTCAGCAAGAAGTTCACCTCGTACGAGGCTCGGTATTCTCTACTAAAGCACATTTGTTGTGCTCTGACTTGGGTAGCTCAGAAATTGAGGCATTATTTCTATGCCTACACTACTTATCTCATATCCAGAATGGATCCGCTAAAGTATATCTTCAAGAAACCCATGCCCACTGGCAAGCTAGCTAAGTGGCATATCCTGCTAAGTGAATTCAATATTTTTTACATATCTCAGTAGGCGGTCAAAGGATAAGCTTTGGCAGATCCCTTCACTGAGAATCTCATGGACAGAGAATATGAGCCTCTAAAGACGTATTTTCCCGATGAAGAGGTATCTTCCATAGGAGAAGATATTGCAGAATCCTATGACGGTTGGAGAATGTTCTTCGACGGAGTTGCAAATTTCAAAGGAGTTGGCATATGAGCAGTCCTATTATCAGAAACCGGCCAACACTACCTGGTATCTGCCAAGCTGAGGGTCCCATACACTAATAATATGGCCGAATACGAAGCCTGCATCTTAGGACTTAAAATGGCCATTGACATGAATGTTTAGGAATTGCTAGTAATCGGAGACTTAGCTTTTCTCATACACCAGGTTCGAGAAGAATGGACAACCAAGAACTCTAAGATACTTCCTTATCTGCATCGCATACAGGAGTTGAGGAAGAGATTCATAAAGATCGAATTTCAGTATGTCCCCAGAGTGCAGAATGAGTTTGCTGATACACTAGCTACTTTATCACCCATGATCCAACTCCCAGATAAGAATTATATTTATCCCATTCTGATGAAGATTTTTTATCAGCCAGCTTACTGTGCTCAAGTTGAAGAAGAAGCCGACTAAAAACAATGGTTCCATGATATCAAGGAGTACTTGACAACAGGAGTATATCCAGAACATGCAAACGCCACTCATAAGCGCACACTTCGAAGGTTATCTAACAACTTTTTTCACAGTGGAGGAATCCTATACAGAAGGACTCCCGATTTGGGATTATTGAGGTGTATCAAAGCAAAATAAGCATCCAGGCTATTGGATGAAGTGCATGCAGGGACCTGCGGGCTGCACCTAAATGGTTTTGTCTTAGCAAAGAAGATACTCCGAGCAGGGTATTTTTTTATGACTATGGAAACGGACTTCATCCAGTATGTTCTAAAGAGCCATCGCTGTCAGATACACGTAGATATGATAAAGGTGCCTCCAAACGAGCTTACTGCAACAAGCTCGCCATGGACATTCGCCACTTGGGGAATGGATGTTATTGGACCTATCGAGCCTGCCACATCAAACGGGCACAGATTCATCCTAGTGGCAATTGATTATTTTACCAAATAGGTCGAAGCAGCATCATACAAGGTAGTAACTAAGAAGGTTATGGCAGACTTTGTCCGCGATCGTATTGTTTGTCGGTTCGGCATCCCAGAGTCGATCATTACCGACAACGGGTCCAATCTCAACAGTGACTTGATGAAAGCAATGTGTGTGACATTCAAGAACAAACACAAGAACTCTAGAGCCTACATGCCTCAGATGAATGGAGCTGTAGAAGCAGCCAACAAGAATATCAAGAAGATACTAAGGAAGATGATCGAAAGGCACAAACAATGGCATGAGAAGTTATCATTCGCCTTATTGGGATACCGCACCACAATCCACATATCAACCGGGGCAACTCCCTACACGTTGGTTTATGGTACAGAGGCTATCATTCTCGCCGAGATAGAACTTCCCTCCTTAAGGATCACACAGGAAGCAAAGCTGGATGATGTAGAATGGGTAAGAGGTCGCTACGAGAAGTTAGGTCTTATAGATGGGAAAAGAATAAATGCAGTTTGCCATGGTAAATTATATCAGAATAGATTGTTCAGGGCTTTCAACAAAAGAGTCAAGCCAAGGAAGTTTACACCGGGGCAACTGGTGTTGAAAAAGATTTTTCCACATTGATGTGCCGGCGAATTTCGACACATTTCAATAATAATTGCATAGATTTTAGCTTGTTTTAATGCATTTATAACCGATATTTATGTAGTTTTCTTATTTCTACAGAATATTAGGAAGGGAAATCCAAGGACATGAAAATCGAAGCAAAAAGACAAGAAAAGAGCAAAATGTTGCACATAAGTTGGTCTGCGGCTGCAGATTACACAACAAAATCACAGGTTGAAATAGAGTCTTGAGCCAAATTCCAAGTCAAGAATGTTGTCCACTATGCGACCGCAGAATCAACATGCGAGCCGCAAAATGTACCGCAAATCAGCCATGAAGAAAAGTGAAGGTCAGAAATGCGGTGAAAACTGCGACCGCATAACTCAAATGCGGACCGTAGAATGAAAATGCGATGAGGACCTGAAAACTAGGGTTTTAATCTGCGGTAAAGACGCTCAAAATGCGGACCACATACTTGTTCTGCGACAAGAATGCGGTCGCATTTCGGACCTGAAAGGGCAATTTCGTCCATTTTTGTTCCAATTTCTGTCCCACTATAAATAGTTTTATGAAGCCTTTGTGGGCTGATCTGGTCTAACTTTTGAGCTACATTCCAAGACATAAATATTCTCTCTTTTTAGAAGCTTTTGGGTTGGAGATTCCTTACTTTGTAAGCATTTATGACATTAAATATTAGTTGGTTTTTGTGTTTTATGGACCACATACTTTAAATACTAAGGTTGTGGACCTAAATGGGTGTTGGTGGTTGTTGGTGGTTGCACACATTAACAAAAGCCATTATATTGTTGCTTTGCTTGGGAAAGTGGGTTAGAGTTTGGTAGAAGTAAATATTAATGACTCAAGGCTTTAAACCTTGTTTGATAAAATCGCTTAGGGATAAGTGGGTTCTAATTGGCATTTATTGATGATTCCTAATTGCAACTCTTTTACATTTGGGAAAATTGTAAAGAAGAAATACTACTCATTTATTGGGAAATTTTGGGTAGTAACTTAGGCGTCATTTGCATATCAAATGAACCTTCCATTAAAAATATATCATATTAACACCTGTAAACATTACACTTCATTAAAGGGGACGCAACCTTGGTTGCTTTAATCCAATTATTCACTCTTTAAATATTTAAATTAGTTGTTACTTCAAAACAAACACCATAGATACTCTTGTCACTATGAACCATTATCTTGTTACTATTAACCGAGTAGAGATAAGACTTTAGTCGAGCAACACACTGAAGGAGTAACATTTTCACACCTATTCCCTGATTCGACCCCAACCTTGTTGGGTTATTATATTTGACACCGACCACCTTACACTCTTTATTGAAGTGTAATTTGAGCGTATCAAATTTTGGCGCCATTGTTGGGGAATACGGTTTTGAAATTACTATTTAGTGTGTACTTTACTTAACGTCTATTTCTATTCCATCACACTTTTCTTGCTTTGCTTGGTGTTGATAGGAAAACATCTCACATTATGGTGGTGATGTGGAGGGAGAAATGGACGAAAATCCTTTCGCTGACATTGAAGAATACATTGAGGATACCAATGCCATTGTGCCTCCAGCCGTTGGAGCGGCAACATTCAAAGTGGAACATGGTTTAATTCTGATGCTTAAGGCAGAAGGATTTTTCAGGAATTCCACCGACGATGATCCGGCGTAACACCTTAGAAATTTCTTGGGTGTATGCGCAATGCACAGACAAAACAATGTATCGGACGATGCCCTGGGGTTGAGTTGCTTCAAGTATTCTCTAGCTGGGGATGCAAGGAAATGGCTCCAGAATCTTCCTCCCAACTCTATTCATTCTTGGCCCGAGCTTATTCGGGCATTTCTGTCCAATTGGTTCCGGTAAAGCAAAAAGTCTGAGTTGCGGGATAAGATTTTCTTCTTCAAGCAGATACATGGGGAGAAGTTGCATGAGGCATGGGATTGCTTCAAATTATACTTGGTGAGGTCTCAAAACCATGGGTTCCCGGATTCCATGTTGTTGGAAAAAGTTTACATGGGTTTGGATCCTATGAACCAAGCCATCGCCAAGAATGCAGCTGACAGATCTTCCTTGGACAAATCATTTTCTCGAGTGATGCAAATCCTAGATAAAATGGCAAAGCACAACCAAGCATGGCATTCAGAGGATACCACCGGCGGAATCTCATATGGCTTTCCTTCTTTGAGCAATTTGATCAAGGAAAATCAGGAGAGGGATCAAGTGATTGCTGGGCATGCTACAAATGTGTATGTGCTAACAAAGATGTTTACCGAGAATCAGACAAAGAAAGTAAATGTAGTGGAGGATATCCAACCCAACACGGAGGAAAATTTTGACGAAGCAATTATATCAACACCCTCAAGGAGGGTATCAAAGGCAACCCTACCATGGTCAGGGGAAACAAAGCCAATGGAGGCCAAACCCGTAGGGGCAAGGCAACCAACAATGAAGAAATGATCAAGGTAACCCGCATCAAGGAAATTGGAACAATAACAACAACTTTGAAAACCGGAGCTCCAACCCCTATGTCCCCCCCCAAACGGTCAATATGAAAATCAAGGACCGTCGAGTGAGTCAAAGTTAGAAAGCATGCTTGAAGGAGTGTTGCGAAACCAGGAGAAGTCTGACACATCCATGAGAAACATGACAGAAGTTGTTGGCTCTCACACCGCATCTATCCAAAAGCTAGAGATGTAAATGAGAGACCTTTCAAGAGAGCAAAACCCGAAGCAAAAAGGGCAACTTCCTAGTGATACCATTGCGAACCCGAAGAGTGGTGGAGGTGGATCAACCTCTCACGTCATGGCGATAACTACAAGAAGTGGGAAGGTTTTACAAGGTGACATTGAACAAGAGGTTGTTGAAATTGAAAGGGTGCTGGAACAAGAAGTTGAAGTCGAAGAGCAAGGGGTTGTTGAAGTTGAAAGGGTGCCGGAAAAAGAAAATGTGCAAGAAGAAAAGGTGAAGGAAAAGGAGAAGGAGACATCAAAAGCTCCACTTCCTATTCCTAGACCTCCTCTTCCATTCCCTTAAAGACTTATTCGAAGGGTTGACGATAATAATCTTGAGAGATTCTATGATATCCTTAAGCAATTGTCGGTGAACATTCCATTCTTGGAAGCTTTCCAAGAAATGCCGGGGTTTGCCAAATATTTGAAGGATTTGATCACCAAAAAGAGGACCACAAAGAATGAGGTAGTGAACATGACTCACCGAATGAGGTCCATTATTGCCACAAGCCCTGTCCAAAAGAAAGAGGACCCGGGAGCATTTACTATCCCATGCACTATCGGAGAGCGTGATTTTGCAAGAGCTCTTTGTGACAATGGGGCTAGCATTAACTTGATGCTACTTGCCATCTACAAGCAAGCGGGATTCGGCATGCCAAGGCCAACAAGCATGAGGTTACAAATGGCCGATTGATCTATTAAGCGACCGGTAGGAATTGTTGATGATGTGATTGTGAAAGTTGGAGAATTCTATTTGCCCGCTGACTTTGTTATTCTCGACTGTGTTGTTGATAAAGAAATACCTATCATCTTGGGGAGACCATTCCTAGCCATGGGAAGAGCACTCATGGATTCGGAGTGAAATGAAATTACGTTCAGGGTGAATGATGAAGAAGTCACATTTCAAGCGAGAAAGGGTATGAAATTACCCCATAAGTATGAGAGCATTTGAGCGATAGATGTGGTTGATGAGGTTGAAGATGCCGTCTAGTTGAAAATGGAAGAGCAATGTCTTGGTGAGGCATTATCGGCTATCTTGGTAAATTTTGATGGTGAGGACATGGATGGTTATATTGAATCGGTAAATGCATTGGAGGTTCTTGGATCCTACACTTATACTCCGGCAAAGCTATCTCTTGACTTGGAGAATAGGACCACACCTCCCGCCAAGCCATCAATCATTGAGCCACCACAACTAGAGCTCAAGCCTCTCCCTACGCATTTAAGGTATAAATTTCTTGGCTCTAATGATACTTTACCCGTAATCGTTTCGTCTTTGTTAAATGATGTGCAGGTAAACCAATTGTTGGAGGTCATGAAAGAACATAGGCAAGCCATTTGATGGACTATTGCGGATATCCGTGGGACTCCCACAGGAATTTGTGAACATAAAATCCAATTGGAGAGCGAGACAAAGCCAAGTGTGGATCATCAAAGGCATTTAAATCCATCAATCCAAAAGGTCATGAAGAAGGAGATTATCAAGTGGTTGGATGCCGAGGTAGTTTACCCCATTACAGATAGTTCATGGGTGAGCACAGTACAATGTGTGCCAAAAAAGGATGGCATGACGGTGATAAAAAATGAGAAGAATGAGCTCATCCCAACACGAACCGTCATCGGATGGCGAGTTTTTATGGACTATCAAATGCTTAACAGTGCAACTTGCAAGGACCACTTCCCTATGCCTTTTATTGATCAAATTCTTAATCGGCTAGCGCGGAGGTCATTCTAGTGTTTCCTCGATGGGTATTCCGTCTATAATCAAATTAACATCGCTTTGGAAGACCAAGCGAAAACCACCTTCACTTGCCTGTATGGCACATTTTCTTTTAGCGGGATGCCATTTGGTTTGTGCAATGCTCCGGCTACTTTCCAAAGGTGTATGATGTCCATTTTCACCGACATAGTTGAGGATTTTCTTGAAGTCTTCATGGATGATTTCTCGGTGGTTGGTGATTCATTCGAGCACTGCCTTAACAACCTTAAACAAGTGCTAAAGAGATGCGAAGAAAGCAATCTTGTGCTAAATTGGGAGAAGTGTCACTTCATGGTTGACGAAGGTATTGTGCTTGGGCACAAAATTTCAAAGCATGGTATTGAAGTTGACCGCGCAAAAATTGAGATTGTTTCAAAGCTTCCTCCACCGACTTTTGTGGAAGGTGTTAGAAGTTTTCTAGGGCACGTCTGGTTTTATAGGCGTTTCATAAAGGACTTCTCCAAGATTGCTAACCCCATGTGCAAACTCCTCGAGAAAGATGCGAAGTTCGTGTTCAATGAGAAATGCCTTAAAGCATTTGAGGAGTTAAAGGAAAGGCTCACCACGGCACCCATTATTGTCACATCCGATTGGTCACATCCTTTTGAGCTCATGCGTGACGCCAGTGGTATAGCCACTGGGGCAATGCTTGGCCAATGCCAAAACAAAATTCTTCACCCGGTGTACTACGCAAGTAAAACTCTCAATGGGGGACAAATGAACTACACAGTGACAGAGCAAGAGCTTCTTGCTATTGTATATGCCTTTGAGAAGTTCCGGGCATATTTGTTAGGGTCCAAGGTGATAGTGTACACGAATCATGCAGCTTTTCGTTATCTCATGGCAAAGAAGGATGCAAAGCCTCGATTGATTCGATGGGTCTTGTTGGTGCAAGAATTTGACTTTGAAGTCAAGGATCGCAAGGGGTCGCAAAATCAAGTGGCAGATCATCTGTCAAGGCTTGAAGAAGCAGGAAGACCAAAGGGGGATCTTGAAATCAATGATGCATTCCCTGATGAGCACATATTGGCATTGTCTAGCACTTTCGCTCCTTGGTATGCTGATATTGCTAACTATTTGGTGAGTGACCTTATCCCAGACGGATTGGAATCATTGAGGGACTACCGGCAATACTATTGGGAGGAACCATACTTGTTCCGTGTTTGTGTTGACAATATTATTAGAAGTTGTGTCCCCGAAGAAGAGGTTATGCCAACTCTCAAGATATGCCATGACTCACCGGTTGTGGGTCATCATAGAGGAAATCAAACGGCAGGAAAGGTTCTTGAATGTGGATATTATTGGCCTTCCATCTACCATGATGCCAATCAAATGGTCAAGGCTTACGACCAATGTCAACGACAAGGTTCAATCTCCAAGAGGCATGAAATGCCAATGCATTATGTGATGGAGATAGAGATCTTCGATGTGTGGGGAATCGACTTCATGGGTTGCTTTGTAAGTTCTTGTGGGATGAAATACATCTTGGTAGATTGGACTACGTGTCAAAATGGGTTGAAGCAGCCGCCTTACCAAACAATGAGGCAAGGAGTGTGACCGCCTTCCTGAAGAAGAACATATTCACTCGGTTTGGCACTCCTAGAGCCATTCTTAGTGATGGTGGATCTCATTTATGTAATAAAGCTTTTTCGGGGCTACTTGATAAGTATGGTGTCAAGCACAAGGTGGCCACACCTTATCACCCGGAGCCAAGTGGTCAAGTTGAGGTTTCCAACCAGGAGATCAAGAACATTCTAGCAAAAACTGTGAATGCAAATAGGATCGACTGGTCATGGAAGCTAGATTATGCATTGTGGGCATACCGCACGACCTACAAAACTCCTATCCGTACTTCTCCTTATCAGCTCGTCTTTGGTAAAGCATGTAATCTATCCGTGGAATTGGAACACAAAGCTATGTGGATGTTGAAAAAGCTGAACCTAGACTGGCTGAGGCTGCAAATTTGAGGTTGACACAACTCAATGAAATGGAAGAATTCCGGTTCCATGCTTATGAAAGAGTTGCTACGTACAAAGAGCGGATGAAGTTTGTCCAAGACAAGAAGATCTTGAAAAGAGAGTTTAAGATAGGTGATTTGGTCTTGCTCTTTAATTCGAGGCTTAAATTATTTTCGGGCAAGCTTAAATCCAAATGGTCCGGTCCCTTCAAAGTGGTAAATGTCTCACCGTATGGAGCAGTGGAATTAGAATCAACAGATGGGTCCCGGACATTCAAGTTAAATGGCCAACGCATCAAGCATTATTTGGGCACTGATGGTGAAAAGCATTTGGTGGAGCAGCTGGCCCTCAAAGATGTTCCATGCCTGACCATTGAGTGAAATCCAAGGAACATCACTTTCGTCGTGCCGCGACGTTAAATCAAGCGCTTCATGGGAGGCAACCCATGTGTGGTAACACCCTTGTGCTATTTGCATTTTTCATTTTTGATAGATAGAGTTATTTGAGCAATTTAAAGTGTGTATTGAAGTTCAGGGGGTTCAACAGATCTCAACACTTGGTGAGAATGCATAAAAAAATTGAAGAAGGGGCACAATGTGAAGTCTGAGGTAGAAATGTGGTTGCATTACAGTTATGCGGACTGCATTCTAACCACAGACATAAACAGAGAAGGGCCTAAATGTGCAGTTGAAATTGCGGTGACATAGTGCATTATGCGGTCCGCATTGCACTTATGCGATTGCAAAATACACCGAAATTGCTCCTTCCTCAATTAGGTCATTAATTGCACCACATAACACATATGCGGTCGCATAGTGTGCTATGCGGTGAATCACGTATCATAGACGTGTCAGGTAAGTCCGCATCTCTCGTCTGTTACTTCACTCACACAAAACAAAAAGAAAATAAAAAAGAAGGGAACAGACAAAGCTATTAGAAAAACAAAAAGCGAAAAAACAAAAAAAACACGAGTCAAGGAAAGGGGGGAACTGAATCGAACCTGCATTGAGACGAAGCTCATTCACTCAAAACCTCAAGTTGTTAAACCTGTGCTTCCTTTTCCAGTATGTATTCGGCTTTCCCTCACGATTGATTTCTTTTTCTTTCCCTCGTAGATCACTGTTCGCTATTTTTTTAATCTTGTGCAAATGCTTAGAGTCGAACAATTGGTGTAGTCGATTGTGGGCTAAAAATGACGTGGGATAGGGGGTTGAAAAAAAGTAGGGCAGCCATTGTTAAATTCTAGGGTTTATGTTGAAAACGAAGAAATTTGCGATCTGCATGTCTGAAATGCATTCCGTATTTTGGTCGCAGATTACGCCCTAGGTCCTCTGGGGACGATGGCGAAATGCGGGCGATATGTGGTCGCAAAGTTGAAATGCGGTCCGCACATTGACCGCACAATTGAAACCCCTAATGCCTGTTGAAGAGGGTGAAATGCGTTGGATATGCGGTCGCAGAACTCAAATGCGGTCCGCATACCCACCGCAAAGTTCAACAGAACTCCCAGTGAATGAGCCTTGCATTCTGCGGCCATTCTGCGATCACATTCTCTACTTTATGGTGAGTTGTGCGATCGCATGTAGAGATGCAATGTTTTGGGCATATCCAATCTGCAATGGTTATGCGGTCCGCATAGTGGTTATGCGACCGCATAATCCATCGCAGATTGAATCAACTTTATGGCCACCAATTCTGCGATGACTCTGCGGTCCGCATTGTGGTTTTGCGACCGTAGAGTACACCGCATTTTGAACTTTTTCTTTAATTTCTTCTGTGCTTATGTCAATGTATTTCTATTATCACTCACACTTCACCCTCGTGCAGATATGGCTCCCAGACAAAAGCATACCCTACCAAAGCCCTCCTCCAAACCAAAGTCAAAGCGACAAAGGACAGAATCAGTAGAACCAAGGCCCTCCTACTATGATGAGTAGGTGATCCTACCCGAAGTTGATTTGGTAGCTGAAGCAAGGAGGAAGCATGGGGCTGATTTCCATCTCCGAAGGGGAATAGAGGGGTCCCTGGAGAAGTATAAAGAAGGGCTTCTCAAAAGAAAACTTCTGCCAGAGAAGTAATTGAGCCTGAATTGGTTGAAAGACAAGTACCCTCAAATCTTTGAGAACATCAAGACAAGAAAATATGAGTCCTTCACTGAACCACCGGTTGAATATAACGAATCCATTGTCCGGGAATTTTATGCATCATATGGGGCATCTAGGACCAAGCACCAAAAAAGAAACAGAGACTTCACTGGTAAAGTGCTAATCCGAGGGCAGACAGTATTATGCCATGACACTACCATAAATGATGTTATATGTCCCGGACTGGAGTCCTGGCACCGCAGAGTATGATAAGAAGTTTGCGAACCGGGAAAGTGAAAGAGTATGATGCTACTATCTCACTAGTGGTCCCAGTTCAGGCACAAACTACTGCAGAGCCACCATATTCCCAGCCTACTGAGGTCCTTTCAGCTACTGGGGCAGCAGTTTACACTCCCGGGCCTATTTCTCAAGTCATTACCCCCCAGCCTGTTTCTTAAGTCACTACTTCCCAGCCTGCTACAGGTATTCCAGCTGTCTCCAAGCTTGCTCTATTGGCTCCGCATGCCAATGCTAAAGTTGACCAACTTCTGAAGACATTACCGAGCCTTATAAAGCAAGCTCTGACCCCCATACAAGCCTTAGTGGCATCCATTCATTAGCATCAGTCAGATTATGCAGAGCGTTTGAAACAACTTAAGTTGCGGGTGGAAAAAATAGAGCGGGGTGAAGTGAGTGGGTTGCCTGACATCATGAAGGAGGTTGCTTCTATGAAGGTTGAATTCAAAAAATTGCAGAATTTGGAATTCGATCTCTCATCCCTCCTCCCCACAGATGATGATCAGGGTACAGGTCCAATGCCTCCAGTTTTGGGTCTTGACTTTTTGATGTTGATGGCTGATCCCATCCTTCCTACCACCGCAGCTTCTCAACCTAAAGCTTCTCCAGCTCCTATTGTGAACCCTTCTAAGGAGGACTCCGGGAGTTCTGATAAACCGGAGGATGAGGAGAGTTCAGGGTTTTCGAGTGATGAAGCCCCTCAAGATAAGGGGAAGCAGATTGTAGATTCCATAGTTGAGGATGCTACTCTTGAGGAGGTTGCGTGAAAAAGCGGATCGAGCAGATATCCAGCAGGTGTTTCAGAGGTCTTTGACAGACCAGGCCATTCCTGTAGTCCCTTTGGTCACCCCATCATCAGTGGGTGAGTCAAGCAGTTCATAGGCTCCAGCACATGCATCATCTCCAGCTCCAGCTCCAGCTCCTGATTCAGCTCCGACTTCTACTCTTGACCAGCCTGAGTCCATCACTTCTCAGACAACGCTTTCGTCAGTCCCAGTCTCCACATCTGAGGGTGACCCCTCCAGCATTCCACCAGCTACTGACTCCTATAGCACTTAGTGTGCCTTAGGGAGCTCCCCCTCAAACTCATCTCTTTATTTTTATGCATTCGGGACAATGCATGCTTTCAGTTGGGGGTGGATTGTAGCATTGCTGTAGATATTTTTGTGTGATATTGGAAAATAGAATTGGAATCTTTGTATATATGCATATCAGTATTTTGCCATCAAACTCATGTACTTATGCGTATATTGTGTTATGTATATATTGGAATGACTTTGGTGCATGAGTTGTGTTTTTGATGACAATGTTAATAGTAGTAATAGTGTTCATGAGTTGTGTTCATAATAGTGTTGTTAATACTAGTGTTTATCATTATCCATATAAAAAAAAACAAAACAAAATAACAAAAATAGGTAGATAGTGATTAAGAATCAATTCCCCTTGGTTTTTCTTTTCCCGGTTCTTTTCCAAGGGTGTAATAGTAGAACTAGGATCGTAGGATGAATCATTTTGACTGGTTTGGTGTAATTGCCTAGTATCAAGCATGTGTATCTCTACAAAACATATACCCTTCCATATATATATATATATATATATATATATATATATATATCATTTTTGTTGACTTTTCCCAATGATAGATGGATTGACAACTTTCTAAAGGGAATTAGTCTCTATGATCAACTTTGTGAACCTGAGGCTCACTCTGTGACTCTATGGCGACCCATAGTTATACATGTGTTTATGATGAAAGCTTTGAGTTTCCAAGTGCTTATTCGGAAGCATCAAATTATGTGAATTAAGCAGTTCATGTGCCATATGTGTGTGAGTTCTCTCTGAGTATATAACTCTCGTGTTTACTTCTCTCATCTAGAACTTGCCCGGTTAGTCTTTCAATGCTAATGATAGTATGTTTGGTTGGAGGAATGATCTTAGGCATTGTTTGTTTTTTATTGCAAAACCTCTTTAGCCTTTCAAGCCTGCCTTTGCATGAATAATACCACTAGTGCCCAATTTGAGCCTTTAAACCTTTTCTTTGGCCAACTCATTACAAACATTTCCCCTTTTAAAAAGTAATTCCCTCTCTTGAACCCATCCCTCTTTGAACATTGAGATCGAGGCTAAAACCCTAAGTTGGGGGTGAGGTCAAAGTGGATATTGGTAAGGTTGTAAGTTGAGTTTAGGACCACATGCCTCAAAAGTGTTTGTTTAAATTATTCAAGCTCCAAAAGAAAAATAAAAAAAGGAAAAAAAAAGAAAAGAAAAGAGAGAAAGATATGTGTATATATAAGAGAAAGTATGTATATGTATATAAAATATGGAGTCTTGAATAAAATTTAAAAGAGGTATGTAAGGTGGCTCTATATCGGAAGCTAGATGAAAATGAGGCTACAGGGGTTTGAAAAGAAGCAAAGTGCAAAAGAATGGTAAAGTGTGATTAGTGTTCAAAGAGGGTGAAGTCACTTGTACCCAATGTTTATCAAACCCGTCCCTGAACCTACATTACAAGCTAAAAAGTCCTTATGAGACCTCCAACCAAACATTCTTGAATAAGCGGCGAATTAAAATAAGGGCAAGCCTATGGTATGACAAGTTGTAACACTTGATGTTCCTTTTGAGAGTGAGTGTGTTTGTAAATGGTCCCTTTTTGTCGTCCTTGTAAATATTGTGATTCTGGGACTTTCCTTCTAGTAAGGGTACATGAACTGTGGAGTTGAACAGAAGTTGAGCTTTTTGAGTCAAATAAAAGTGCACTCAGCTGGAGGTAACATTTCGTCGCAATGTTTGAGGCTCAGAGTTCACATGTTAATTAGTTTTCTGTGTATATACTACCAATCCAGGGAGGGTAAAGCAATTGTAAATGCACGTTTGAAGTACTAGCAATGAACACCATCCTTAGTCATTATTGTTTCGTGTTTTGTAAATAGAATCTAGAATAGGCTAAGTATGTTTTAGTTGCTTGAGGACAAGCAAGAGTTTAAGTTGGGGGCGTTGATGTGCCGGAGAATTTCGGCACATTTCAATACTAATTGCATAGATTTTAGCTTTTTTTAATATATTTATAACCGTGACTTATGTAGTTTTATTATTTCTACAGTATATTAGGAAGGGAAATCCAAGGACATGAAAATGGAAGCAAAAAGACAAGAAAAGAGCAAAATGTTGCACATAAGCTGGTCTGCGGCTCACTATGCAGTCGCAAATCAGAAATGCGAGCCGCAGATTGCACATCAAAATCGCAAACTGAAATAGAGTCCTGAGCCAAATTCCAAGCCAAGAATGTGGTCCACTATGCGACTGCAGAATCAACATGCGAGCCGCAAAATGGACCACAAATCAGCCATGAAGAAAACTGAAGGTCAGAAATGCGGTGGAAACTGCAGCCGAATAACTCAAATGTGGACCGCAGAATGCAAATACGACGAGGACCTAAAAACTTGGGTTTTAATCTGTGGTGAAGACACTCAAAATGCGGAACGCATACCTGTTCTGCGACAAGAATGTGGTCGCATTCCGGACCTGAAAGGGAAATTTTGTCCATTTTTGTTCCGATTTCCATCCTACTATAAGTAGTTTTATGAAGCCTTTATGGGCTGATCTGGTCTAACTTTCGAGCTACATTCCAAGACATAAATATTCTCTCTTTTTGGAAGCTTTTGGGTTGGAGATTCCTTACTTTGTAAGCATTTATGACATTAAATATTAGTTGGTTTTTGTGTTTTAGCATGTGTAGCTAACTTCAAATACTAAGGTTGTCGACCCAAAATGGGTGTTATGTTAATGGATGTTCAACATTGAATATATGTATAATGGTTGGCTGATATTTATTTACTTCTCATTCTTCATTTATTGTTGGTGGCTGCAAACATTAATAAAAGCCATTAAATTCTTGCTTTGCTTGGGAAAGTGGGTTAGAGTTTGGTAGAAGTAAATATCAATGACTCAAGGCTTTAAACCTTTTTTGATAAAATCGCTTGGGGATAAATGGGTTTTAATTGGCATTTACTGATGATTCTTAATTGCAACTCTTTTACATTTGGGAAAATTATAAAGAGAAAATACTACTCATTTATTAGGAAATATTGGGTAGTAACTTAGGCGTCATTTGAATATCAAATGAACCTTCCATTAGAAATATATCATATTAACACCTGTAAACATTACACTTCATTAAAGGGGACATAACCTTAGTTGCTTTAATCCAATTATTCACTCTTTAAATATTGAAATTAGTTGTTACTTCAAAACAAACAACATACATACTCTTGTCACTATGAACCATTATCTTGTTACTATTAACCGAAAAGAGATAAGACTTTAGTCGAGCAACACACTGAACGAGTAACCTTTTCACACCTATTCCGTGTGGGATTCGACCCCAACCTTGTTAGGTTATTATATTTGACACCGACCGCTTTACACTCTTTATTAAAGTGTAATTTGAGCGTATCTCACATCAAGATGAAGCCAAGGGGAAATTCTCTCCCAATTGGCAAGGTCCGTACATGGTTCACCAGGTTCTAACCGGAGGAGCCCTTATTCTTGCAGAAATGGATAGAGAAGCCTGGCCGAAGCCAATCAATTCAGATGCAGTAAAGCATTATTATATGTGATCATATGCTTTCTCTTTATTATGTAATTTGAACTACGCCTGACCTGATTTCCGTTTAAGAGGGATACGTAGGCAGCCCTATGGGTTCGTTCATAATTTAATAAAATTTCCATTTTCCCCGTTATTGGACATTGGGGCAGAATTTTGAGGAAGACCCTCAAAATTCCGAAGCTTATTTTTCAGCCATTCATCGCACGCAACCGTCAGAAGTGCCAGCCCAGTAAACTGGGGCAGAATTTTGAGGAGGACCCTCAAAATTCCTGAGCAAGAGAGGTTGCAATGTCTTGAACCGCGTCGTAGTGCTTGGTTCATCTAAAAGAAAACTATTTTCGATTATATAATTATATTATATTTACTAATTCGTGCATAACTATTATCCAAATTGCGGTTGTTTAGTGACGCTATCTCAATGATACACAACATCCGGAGCCACGGGAAAACAAACTAACCTTTCCCCCTTTACAAAACTCACAATTTTTCTTTGGATGCAAGCACTCGATTTGAAATATCATTAGGTGTATTTATGTACTCATACTTTCCAAGAATGCAACTTCTCAGAATCATCACTTTTTCGCAATTGCTATTCGTACACAACATCCCCAGCAGTCACGATATCGTAATCGTTCATCAGCTAAGAGATCTTACTACTGTTCGCCCTTTTACATTCCTACATTGCATAAGGCTACTTTTATGCCTTTCGAGACTAAGCACTGTCTCCATCTGCATTTTATGCATAAGGCTACTTATCTGCCTTCCGAGACTAAGCCCTGTCTCCATCTGTATTTTTGCACAAGGCTACTCTTCTGCCTTCCGAGACTAAGCACTGCCTCCATCTGCATTTTTTTGCATATGGCTACTTTCCTGCCCTTCGAGACGAAGCACTATCTCCATCTGCATTTTTCTGCATAATGCTACTTTTCTGCCTTCTGAGTTTAAGCTCTGTCTCCATCTGCATTATCTGCATAAGGCTACTTTTCTGCCTTCCGAGACTAAGCGCTATCTACATCTACATTTTTTTGCATAAGGCTACTTTTCTGCCTTTCGAGACTAAGCACTGTCTCCATCTGTATTTTTCTGCATAAGTCTACTTATATGCCTTCCGAGACTACGCTTTGTCTCCATCTGCATTATCTGCATAAGGCTACTTATCTGCCTTCCGAGTCTAAGCCCTTTCTCCATCTGTATTTTTGCATAAGGCTACTTCTGCCTTCCGAGACTAAGCCCTGTCTCTATCTGCATTTCTACATAAGGCTACTTTTTTACCTTTCGAGACTAAGCTCTGTCTCCATCCCGCATGTCTAAGATACCGACTCCTTATTTTCTCGCATGGCTGCAATATCGCCACCCTCATTTAAATTTTTGCATTGGCTGAAATATCGCTACCTTTTACTCACGTCTTGCATTGGCTGAAATATCGCCACCTTCTGCATTTCATGGGCTGAAAGATCGCCAACTTATTCAAAGGCATCATAATTTTGAGGCACCATCTGCAAAGCCCTAGAACATCATTTCATGGCCTGCGAATCTTTTATTATGCACTTCATAGCCCAGGACGTCATCCTAACCGTCCAAAGATGACATTCATGGTCGAACGGGAACATGCATCACATTTAAATTTATGCACAATATATGTCGTACTGCTTACTTACAGGTACACCGGCTAGGAAATGTCCATCTCAGCAGGAGAGATCCCGCTCCGATTCCCGCAGCCTATCAGATTTCAAATACCTCCTGCAACCTAAGTGTCGCGTCCGTCGTTTTCAAATCTCCATCGGCACATTCCATCAATGGTTCCTGAACTACATATGGCCTGATTCATGTAAGACCAGGCATATGTAGGCAGCTCAGAAACCATAGCTCGGTCAAAATTCCTTTCAAATCGCCTCTTCCGGTCAAAATTGGCCATCTTATCTTTACCCGATAAATCTTTCATCCTTCCCGGGTAAAGAGGGGCAGCTGTTTATACCCAATTTTTCCCTAGGTATTTTTGTATCCAAAATACTTTCAAATAACATATATGTGCATATATAAGCACACCTAAGAGTTTTGGTACTTTTCAAAATTTTTAATGATTTTAAACCAATTTATTATCTATTTTAACACTAAAGAATTCAATTATTATCAATTTTGGCGAATAACTTATTTTATTCTCACATTTACACCAAAATATAATTAAGGTGATTTTGGCATATTTTTACGAATTTATTTAGTATTTTTAAAGCTAAATTGCATTGAATTGCAATCATAGCATATTTTACGATTAATAGTATTTTACAATTATAAAATTAGTTAAAGTATTTTTTAATTAATATTTAAGAATTATTAAGGGGATCAGTTCTTTTGATTTTCTCCCAAATTCATTTTCACTATTTTAATAAAATTAAATAAAGGAAAATTGGCTATTTAAATACTAGCCCAATCTATTTCAATTTTAGCCTTAAATCAGGCCCAATCTCAGCCCCAAATTCCCAACCCAATTCTGTTTGGACCCAACCCACGACCGAATTCCAAATAACCCCCTCGACCCCTACTATTAATCCAGGCCGTTGATCATTTTGATCAACGGCCATAAATCACCCCTTCCTTTTTTAATCCAAATGAGCACCCTAATTCCCTAATTCTCTTCTATTAGCAGCCTTTGAATCCCCTCTCCTCTCTGATTCTCTCTAAGAACTAAACCTAACCCTAGTCGGCTTCCTTCGGTTACCACCCAAAAACACCTGAATCTATGGCTTCCAAAGCCATTAAAGGGCTGTACCAGCCTCCAATGGCTCATGCATGCCTGTTGTTTGATGAATCGAGGCCAGACCTCGAGGGTCTTCACTGTAACAACCCATTTCCATAACAGGCTGTGACGGCGCCCGACTCCATAGCCAGGTAAGCTACAGCAGAATATTGCAAACAATTCATATAGATTCATACTCAAATTTAAGTGAAATATCCATTCAACTTTGGGTTTAGAACGAAAAAGAGGTAATACAGTAAGTAATAAAATAATACAACCCCAAAAGCAAGTCTACTAATGCGTGTGTGTGCCAAGACCTGGTGTCACAATGTACGAGCATCAAGTAGAATATACAAACATGTCTACCCTACTGTCTGAAATAAGGGGAAGATAGAAAAAATACAAAAGAATACTCCATCCGGCTGCTGAGTGACGTATTAAAGGAAGCAACTCACCGTAGAAGTCTCTACTGCCACTCACTGGCGCGCACCCGATCGACATCCAGATGAATCAGCCTCAGACCCTGTACATTTATGTACAAGAGCGTAGCATGAGTACCTAAAGAATATGTACCTAGTAAGTATCCCGTCTAATCTTGAAGAAGTAGAGACGAGAGGTCGACTTGATACCTACTAGGTCAAGATAATATCACAATAATGATGCACACTATGAAGCATGGATAATTAAGTTAAACAACAATTACAATAGAAGTTATATCATGCTCCCAGTCATATTTCTTTTATCATTTCCTAAAATGGCTAAGCTCAAGCATATATACATATCATGTGCAACAATGTCGAGGTTGACGACCCGCTCCAACTGAATATAAATTGTGCACTGCCGAGGGTCGAATGGCTCGTACCATAGATACATCTATTTCACCGAGGAGATCGGCCCGATCCACAAATATCAAGAAAGACATCAAGAATGCACACAAAGAAATCATTTATATATATTACAAAAATCCTTCCAAGGTTCAACAATATTCATATGTTCATTTTTCATTCTCCTCTAGTCTCTAACATGACATAAAAGATCATTTCAATAGTTCAAACAACAGATATCTCAATTTAGGCATGATTTGGGTCCTAAACTACCCAAACATTTAATATCTTAGTAGCTACGCATAGACTCTCATCACCTAGTACATACGTAGCCCCCGCATTTAATAACAAATTATCATTTACTAGTCCTAAAGGGACAATTCCCTCTCACGAGGTTAGAAAGGAGATTCACCTTGCTCCGAAGCGCACTTCCGATATAAAGAACAAACCCGAAACCTCAAAGCAAAGGCGAACGAGCGCAAACTCATTTAAACAACATAGGAACCATTCAATAAGAGCTTACAAGGTTGAATTCCAACAATTTAAATTTTTTCCCATCCCTTCCTGCAAATTTCCTGGATTCTGACCCCGGGCCCGCGTGCCCGGATTTCGAGATTTTTCGGAGGAAATTGTTCTCTATCACCTATAGGTCACAAATATATGATTTCTAGTCCATTTCATAGTTATTTACGTGTTTAAATCTTAATTTTTGTTAAACCCTAGGTCTAGCTCTAACCCTTTGATTTTACTACATTTCTAGTGTTTAATATACACATTAAACAAGTATTTAAGCAAAGAATGTAGGGATATTACTTACCTTTCCAATATGTGTGGAAACCCTCTCTTGGAAGCTCCCCAAATGCCCAAATGTGTAATGAAAAATGAGAGAAAATGGGTTTGAGTTCGTATTTAATGAACTCTACAGCCCTAGCAATTTTCGCTTCTGCGGGCAAATTTCTGTTTCTGCGGAAAAATGGACGCTCTTGCGGTCCTCGGCTTTATGGGGTTGGACCGCTCCTGCAGTCGGGGGGTTGCTAAAGCAGATTCGCTTCTGCGATCCCTGGGTTGCTTCTGCGGTTCCCTCAGGTCTGCCCCAAATCACTTCGGCGGTCCAAGAGCCGCAGAAGCGATTTTGACAGAAGTAGCAGATGTTGGTTTTTCCTAAGTTTCCAATTTCACGCTAACCTCGACCATTTGACGCTCGGGGCTCCCAAGCCCCGCCCGAACATACCGACAACTCTGAAATCACAAGGCGGACCTACTTAAACCCTCAAAACGCCCTAAATAACGCTAAAACAAGGAATCAAACCCCAAAACCAATTGATTCAATATAATGAACTTCAAGCTTCTAATTTTCTTTCAACGAGTCAAAACGCCATTAAACTATTCGATTGACACCAAATTTTTCGGGTAGGTCTTAACAGATATTTCGGACTTATACCAAGTTTCGGAACCGGAATCCGAACCCGATACTTAGGTTTTTAATGAGTACTTAAATTCTTAAATTCTTTAAACTTAGGTTTTTAATGAATATTTAAATTCTTAAATTCTTTAAAACTTCGATTTAATAATTTTACATAAAAATTCATTAGTGGGGTTAGGGACGTCAAAATTCGATTTCGAGCATACGCCCAGGTCCTATATTTTTCCACGAACCTCCCGGGACCGTCAAATCACGAATCCGGGTCCGTTTCCCAAGAAAGTTAACCGAAGTCAAACTTGATCTTTTAAGAAATCCTTAAGGAAATAATTGGTTTCATTTTAACTTAAAACTCTTCTAACTTCCAAAATTATTGCCCCCGCAAGTTATAATTAAGCTAAGCAAAGCGTGGGAAGTTTTATTTAAGGAAACGGGGTTCTAAACAGTAAAACGACCAGTTGGGTCATCATATTCTCCACCTCTTAAACAAACTTTAGTCCTCAAACGGACATAGAAAAGTACCTGGACTGCTGAATGAGTGAGGATATCTGCTCCGTATGTCCTCCTCGGACTCCCATGTCGCCTCCTTAACCTATTGGCCCCTCCATTGGACCTTTACCGCCAAAATCCTCTTGGATCTCAACTGGCGATCCTGTCTGTCAGCAATGGCAACTGGCTCTTCCTCATTGCCCAAACTCTCATCTAACTGAATGGTGCCAAAGTCCAATGCATGTGATAAATCGGCATGATACTTTCGAAGCATCGATAAATGGAAAAATGGATGAACTCCAGATAAAATGGGAGGTAAAGCAAGCTCGTAAGCAACCTCTCCAACTCGCTTCAACACCTCAAAGGGACCAATAAACCTTGGGCTCTACTTGCCCTTCTTCCCGAACCTTATAATGCCCTTCATTGGCGAGACTTTAAAGAGAACCTTCTCGCCAATCATGAATGATATGTCACACGCCTTCCGATCCGCGTAACTCTTCTGTCTAGATTGAGCTGTGCGAAGCCTCTCCTAAATCAACTTCACTTTATCCACCGCATCCTGTACCAGATCTGTACCAAGTAACTTAGCCACACCAGGCTCGAACCACCTAATATGAGAACGACAATGCCGACCATACAAAGCCTCGTACGGGGCCATCTCTATGCTGGACTGATATATATTATTGTATGCAAACTCCGCTAGGGGCAAGAACTGCTCCCAATGACCTCTGATGTCAATAACACATGTCTTAAGCATATCCTCCAAAATCTGGACTGTTGATTTTGACTGCCCGTCGATCTGCGGATGAAATGCAGTACTGAGCTCTACACGGGTGCCCAGCCCACTCTAAACGGCTCTCCAAAAATGGGAAGTGAACTGAGGGCCCCAGTCTGATATAATGGAAACTGATACCCCATGAAACCAGACTATTTCTCGAATATAAATCTGGGCATACCTCTCCGTTGTATAAGTAGTCGCCATTGGAATGAAGTGAGCAAACTTGGTCAACCTGCCCATAATAACCCAAATTGAATCAACCTTCCGCAAAGTCTGCGGAAGCCCAACTACAAAGTCCATGGTGATGCGCTGCCACTTCCACTCCGGAATAGGTATCTGCTGAAGTAGGCCACCTGGCCTCTGGTGCTCATACCTGACCTTCTGGCAATTCAAACATCTAGCTACATACTCCACGATGTCCTTCTTCATCCTCCGCCACCAGTAATGCTGTCTCATGTCACGATACATCTTCGTGGCACCCGGATGAATGGAGTACCTCGAACTGTGGGCCTCCTCTAGGATCCTCCTCCTCAAGCCATCTACATTAGGAAAACATACATGGCCCTAAAGCCGTAACATACCATCCTCGCCAATAGCAACCTCCTTGGCACCTCCCTTAAGCACCGTCTCTCCGAGGGATGCCAAATGCGGATCATTGAGCTGTCGGGCCTTAATTTGCCCCAATAGTGAAGACTGAGCAACCACACATGCTTGAACTCGGCTGGGCTCCAAAATATCCAACCTCACAAGTCTATTAGCCAAGGATTGAATGTCCAAAGCTAATGGTCTCTCGTCAGCAGGAATGAATGCTAAACTACCCATACTCTCTGCCTTTCCGCTCAAGGCATCCGCGACCACATTCACCTTACCCGGATGAAAAAGAATAGTAATATCATAATCCTTTGATAACTCAAGCGACCTGCGCTACCTCAAATTAAGTTCCCTCTGCTTGAACAGATGCTGCAAGCTGCGATGGTCAGTGTAAACCTCACATGAAACCCCATACAAATAATGCCTCCATAACTTAATAGCATGAAAAATCGCCGCCAACTCTAGATCGTGTACTGTGTAATTCTTCTAATGAATCTTCAACTAACGTGAAGCATATGCAACAACTCGTCCCTCCTGCATCAATACACATCCCAAGCAAATGCGAGAAGCATCGCAGTATATAGTACACATCCTTGAACCGGAAGGCAATACAAGAACCGGTGTTGTGTTCAAAGCCGCCTTGAGCTTCTGAAATCTCTCCTCGCACTCATCAAACCAATGAAATAGGACACCCTTATGGGTCAATCTGGTCAAGGGTGAAGCAATAGATGAAAAGCCCTGCACAAATCGCCGGTAGTAACCTACTAACCCCAGGAAACTCCTGATCTCAATCACTGAAGTAGGACGTGGCCAACTGTGAAATGCCTGAATCTTCTTGGGATCCACTTTAATACCCTCTCCTGACACAATATGTCCCATGAATGCCACTGACTCTGGCCAGAAATCACACTTGGAGAACTTAGCGTATAGCCTCTGCTCTCGCAAGGTCTAAAGCACTACCCTCAAATGTTGCTCGTGCTCCCCCAAGCTATGTGAGTATATCAAGATGTCATCAATGAAGACGATAACAAAAGAATTAATAAAAGGCCTGAACACCCTGTTCATCAAGTCCATAAATGCCGCTGGAGCATTCGTCAACCCAAAGGACATCACCAAAAACTCATAGTGGCCATATCTAGTCCTGAATGCAGTCTTCGGGACATCTAAATCCCGAATCATCAGCTGATGATACTGTGACCTCAAGTCAATCTTAGAGAACACCCTAGCACCGTGCAACTGGTCAAACAAATCATCAATACGAGGCAACAAATACTTGTTCTTGATGGTGACTTTGTTCAACTGTCGGTAATCAATGCATATCCGCATAGTCCTATCTTTTTCTTCATAAATAGCACTGGTGCACCCCGTGGCGATACACTGGGCCTGACAATCCCCTTTGCTAATAACTCCTCCAACTGCTCCTTCAACTTCTTCAGCTCCCTAGGAGCCACACGGTACGGGGGAATAGACATAGGCTGGGTGCCTGCAGCGAAATAAATACAGAAATCGATATCACCATCCGGAAGCATGCCAGGAAGGTCAGAAGGAAAAACATCGGCGAACTCTCGAACTACTGGCACTGAATCAATCGTCGGAGACTCTTCTGTAGAATCCCAAACATATGCTAAATAAGCCAAACACCCCTTCTCAACTATGCGCTGAACCTTCAAGAAAGGAATAACCCTGCAAGGCGTATCAACTGTGGAATCCTTCCACTCCAATCTCGGCAATCCTGGCATCGATAGCGAAATAGTCTTGGCATGACAATCAAGGATGGCATGATATGGGCACAACTAATCCATGCCTAGGATAACCTCGAAATCAAACATATCCAGCAACAGGAGGTTTGCTCTAGTCGCGTACCCACAGAAAGTAACCACACAAGACCGGTAGATCCGGTCCACAACCACATAACCGCCCACAGGAGTTGACACATGAACAGGAATACCCAAGAACTCAGGAGAAGTAACTAGAAAACGAGCAAATAGAAAGGACACATAGGAATAAGTAGATCCTGGATCAAATAATACCGAAGCACCCATACCGCTGACTGAAAGAATACTTGTGATAACATCATCTGAGGCCAATGCATCTGGCTTGGCTTGGAAAGCATAGAATCTGGCTGGAGCGCCGGCTGTCTGGCCTCCACCCGACTGAGAAGTGACCGGCTGACCTCTGTCTGTCTGGCCTCCACCTCTGGGGCGACCTCTACCTGCCTGTCCTCCACCTCTAGGTGGCTGAGTAGTTAGTGCTGGAACCATAGGCTATTGTCCCTGCTGTATAGCCTTTCCCCAAAGTCTGGGGCAGTACCTACTCATGTAACCTAGGTCTCCGTACTCAAAATAATGTGGTGCAGTGACTTGATGTCCAGACGACTGACTCTAAAATCCAAAAGACCCACTAGAAGAAGCCTGAATAGCCAGCGGGCGGTATGAACTTTTCGGCATAGCACTAAAGTAATAACCGGGAGGATCTGGAATGTCACGACCCAAACTGGAGGGCCATGACTAGCACCCGACCATACTTGCCGAGCACCAACGTACATTTTATCTAACCTTCTTTATTATCTTTTAGAGCTGAGGAGGTCAATAAAAATGGTAGACATGGATCATGGACAACCAACA